>WYDF02020772.1:0-13203 GCA_009867245.2 Adranes taylori | reverse complement strand
GTGACTCGGTCGTCAGAGCCTCGTTAGTTCTAGCAGGGTGCACCGGATAACCTAGGTTATCACACGAGCAGGTGAGGCTGACATTTGGGTTGGCATTTGACCATTTTATCGCTGTTACCTCTTGCACCCCTATATTATACTATGTACAAAAAGTATGTTTCAGAATTGTTCTTATCAAACCAGGATCGCATTTTAATTCTACAGTGCTTTTTATATTTTATTCTGTTTCATTTTAACATAAAATATTCCCTTGCATGAGAATATACAGGATTGGGTGAGAATTTTCTTTTCTTAATTATTATAATAAAATGCTTAAACACTATTGCAATGTATGCAATAATATGTTTAAATAATCTGGTTTATTTTACTAGATTATATATTCATAATACTTATTACGTGAAATATATGCTTCTACTCGCGATTTTAATTTACTAACAATATATTTTAAAGGATTCATTATGACAATGCAAAATTGTTACGTTGTTCCATATCATTTGCTATTAGCAAAACAGCAAAAAAAAAATTGCGAAATGAAGCTAAAGTGAGTTTATGTTGATGATTTATATACTGATTGAATCTTTGGCTTCTTCCTGGACTTCTCCAGAGTGCAGGCAGAATTAAATGGATGAATGTTTAACGCAGTTATTGAAGGTAACTCCAGCCAGGTGACATGATGAAAATTTAGAAAATATTGTGAAATATATTATTGAAGATGCTACGAAAATTTATGCCGTAAGAAATGTATTTGCGTGATGAGGGATTTATTTGCTGTCACCGAAATAGTAACGTAACAAGCGTCGATGATGCTCGTCGATGATGCTCGCTGTGTTCGCGGTTGGTTTCTTGTTGACGAAGATTTGTCAAACAAGGGTTATAAAGGGTTGATATGAGTGAATGAAATAAGAAGTGAGTGATGAAAGAACGAAAGGTTCAGCAGAAAATTATATGGTGCACTTTATATATACCTGATTCGATGATTCTAGAATTTTTGCTACTAACTGTAGGTGAATGTAATTTAATTTAAATTAAAAAAAATAAGTGATTTTTTAATAACGCCTACTTAGAACAAATGAGATTACGGAGTGCGATTTCTCGCTCTGTAGGAGTAAGTTTGTTAATTTGATGGTGGCTTAAGCTAGCTGTAGTGTGCGAATCTACTCACTCATCAACAGCTAGTGTAAGACACAAAACGCGTCGAGGAATACTACCTTGAGCGTCTCTTTTTAAGCGAATTTTCTGAGAAAACGCTGCTTCTGACAGATTACCTCAGCCGTGGCATTCTTTGGGGTTGGCCGCAAAAAGGGCGAGCCTTTAAAGAAACTTCTGCTCGAAAATGTTAGGTAGGTTCGAAGTCTCTTCCTGACCGTTAAAAATTTAAGTACTAATATTACTCTATTTTGTTGATGAAAGTATAAGTGGTGGAATGTGCAGGCGATAGTAGTAGGAGTCCTACCACACCAGAATTTTAGAATAATTGCATTCAAAACGGCTTCTGATAAAATACGTTTGCCTAATATCAAATCGAATTTGTCTTAAACACCGAAGGTGCAAAGTGTAACGGTTTATTGCAAATAAGTAGTGTGACAGCTTGTTACGCTCTTTTTTCCACTAAAAAACTAATAATGAATCACCACTTAAAATAATAGAATTAAAAAAAGCCTATACGAATGTTAAAATGCGAAAATTCTATACATTTGAAGAAAGGCAGCTGCTTGCTTTTCGGTGAAATATCTTATGGTTTGTTTATTCTTTTAGAATAAAAATTTGATAAAATTGTGTGTATAAATGCCTATATGTTGTGTCTATGGTTATTGGATTTTGTTGACGCTTATATCATTAACACGGGTTTTCTTTTTAAAGCGTATTAAATATGAATTTGTATTAATAATATTTATTATTTGATTATTAGTATTACTAAAACGATTTATATACTATTATGTTATATTTGTTTGAAGCATTAAATTAGTATTAGTTTGGCATTTTATATATTACCTTGACGGATTATTCATTGAATTGATGAATTTTTAGAGACTTGCTTATTGCAACTGTTAATTAATTAAATTAATGGTAAATCTTGTATCGCACATCCAAATCAGGGATCTTATAGATATTTGTAACTGTACTAAAATATTTATTTCCTATTTCTCGGTCCAAGATTTTAAAATATTTGTCCACTATGAGATGCTTTCGAGTTTCTTTAGAAATTCCTGAAGAAGAGTATTGCTCTTTAAAAGTGGAATATTTTGAAATCATTCTCAGGGATGCGAAATAGTTCCACTTAATTAGTTCAAGTAAGCATAAAGACATTAATTGCTTGACTTCCATTAAAAATTGTAATGCAATGTTTATATGTGTTAGATGTCCTTAGTTTGATGGTACAATTTTCTAGAGACTTGATAACTGTTAGTATAAAACTCGCTCTTAGGTTCATTGTCTCTTGTTATTTACTTCATCAATTGAAAGTCAAAAGTTTTACTTCGGACTATACAAACCAAATGCATAGTTATTTATAAAATATATGTATGATACTATCCCTAAGACAATAGATAACTATTATTAATTAAATAGATAAACTAAAAGTGCATACTGACTATATGAATCACCCAATTAGCTTAAAAAGGGGAGCAGTGTAGATGGATCCATTTCTGGCACCATTAGAAACCTTCAACTGTAACCTCTGCTTTCGTTATCAGTTAACGAAAACCAACGACTCAATTTACCGTTCCAATTGGCTTGTTTCAACTAATTTGAAAATTCTCTACATAATGTACACAGCGCATTATTAAAGAGATCAATGAATGTAGATCGCAGTTGACAAAACAATAGCTAAAGTGAGATGAACCATTCCAAGGTGCTTACCCATCCCCATAAACTAGTTGATAAATGAACTTTAACAACTGTTAAAGTTCATTGATGATTCTAATTTTGGAAAACTAATCATAAAATATTGTATTCTCAAAATCATTTATTAACTATTTGCAACTAGATAAATAGTAAAATCCTATTGGAACAACAAAAACTTAGTAAAGAAAGGAGTTCTTAATCTATTGATAGAATCTGGTGAAAACTTTCAATACATTGCAAATTATTCTTTTGATGAATACAATAAATTAAAATCATGTTAGGTTTTCTTATTTTATGAGTCCTTCTGATCGCGACCTGAGTTAATTTTATAAAACTAATTCACAAGTAAATCACTAAATTATCAACTTATATTTATCGGTCCAATATAGTTGGGTGGTTGACATTTGTAAAATTGAATTTATCTATCTAGAAAAAGGAAAAAGCTCACTTTACTATATTATCACGCACCAAAATAGTGTCGAGGTTAATTTTGTCAACCGCGACACTACGATTACTTCTGTTGCGTACTTTTACTATTCTCTTCCGATGCCAGATGTATAGGCCAGATGTATAGACTGTTGTTCATTTACTGAGATCTAGAATATAGAAGAGGTAGAAACTAGTGTTCATGAGTACGAGTCGACCATACTACGCTCCGAAATTATGGGTGCAGTTGAACTAGTGGGCACGTACCACAGGCACCCGAGGTGGATATGATTACTGCTGAGCATATAAACGCGAAGAGATACCATGGGATTTATATCCTTCACCGATTATGTGTGTCACTATATATTCACTGGGACAATAGTTTGATTGGCAAACACCAGTCATCATTTCTCTACATAAGAAAGGATCAACTCGGTACTTCAATAAATTTTATCTTGGCTGATAGCACGAGAGCACACAAGCTGTATTAAAGGACACAAGTAAACAAATACTAAATCTGCGACAATAGATAGACAAGGCTAGAGAGTTCTACACAACCATGTATATTTGCTTCATCGACTAGTAAAATGCCTTTGATAACCTAAAATGGAATCAACTATGGAACATACTGCTGGGAATTGGTGTACCAAGTTCATCTCCTAAAGAGCCAGTATAACGCATGCCCACTCAATCATCAAGATTGCTAACAACATATTAAGCAAATGTAAAATCAGGTTCAACATCTACATCAAGTATATCATGCTATATGCCTTAGAGGATTGGAATAGAGGACCACACTGCACTTATACTTATAGCCACCAACTAGAATAAATTTGCGGATTTGATGACCAGATTACAATAGAAAAGCGCTGAAGAAGACTTGGAGTTTATGCATAAACTCCAAAAACAAAAACAAAATCGTCGATGGAGGAAGGCTAAACCGGGAAGACATTAAAATGATCGCCAACTACGAGGTGGTGAGTCCATTAGCATTCTCGGAGCCGCGTCAACAACATAGGAAACTGCGAACCGGAAATAAGATTACGAAATATGATGGCTTGCAATGCGCTGTCCAGATCACTAAGGTTCGGATAGATAATTCCATAAGTCAGGTGAAAATTAATTTAGTAAATGAACTAGTATTCTCCGTAATGACGTATACATCAGAGACACGGACGCTGAGCACAGATGATCGCTGCCGCTCAGAGGCGTTTCAGATAAGGTGTTGAAAGCGCATGTTGAGCCCGCCACACACGTTCCAGTTACAAAATTGCACTAAAAGTATGTGTTACAAAATTGCACAGGTTTGTCGGTACATGTTAACCTGTGCCAATACAAAATTTAGTATTATAACTGTGCCAGCGTTGTCGAACAGAACGTGCGTGGGCGTTTCAGTTCTCATCTTAAAAAAGTGGGGTTATGCAAAGCCCCGTTTGGTTTGATTCTTGTTTGTACTATGATGTCTAGTTTCTTTAAATATACATTGTTATAATTAAATAAAATCTATGTTTATTAATAAATATGTCGTCGAAAGCACTAACTGAAAGTATGGTAGAAATCTCTAAAAGTGAACCGAGTTTATAGAAAGCAAAGTTTCCTTTATACCACGATAGAAGTAAAAGAAATGAAATTTTTCAAAGATTACTAGAAAACCTGAAAGAGTTGGAGCCTATATCAATGAAAGCAGATAATCCATAATTTAAGAGAATAAGAAAGGAAGTATGACTCTTTGAATCTGATGCATCAGTTGATGATATTAAAAAACCAAAATTGTGGAATCACTATCACCTATTTGACTCCATAGATGAAGAATTAACAAACATACTATGGATATGTAATTTGGATTATGATGGGGATGCAAACGTTCTCAATGAGACTTATATAGTAAGTACAAATATTTCTGTTCAATAAACAGAAATTAAAATATGTACATACTGCTTTATGCAAATAATTATTATTCAAAATTTGATTACATTTTAAGAAACAACTTTATCTTGTTTTGTACCCTCATTTATAAAGTATTTAATGAACTCATCTTTTATATTCTTTGCTGAAGTGAGAACATTCGCAAAGTTTCTTTTTTCTAAATGCATCATACTAGAGCAAGTATTCTAGCCTTCAGTAATAGTAGTCTCCTTTTCTTCATTTTTGGTATAAAAACACTTTTCTGGTGCATAATACACATACACATTTTTCATCAAATAATTATGTAATGCGCAGGTATTGGCTATTTGCGCACTACATAATTGCAAGGGTCAGAAAAATATCAGTCTTTACAGTCTGAGGGAGAAATGGGCACCTTATTGAAAGAATCTGTTTGCAATTCAAGTAGAAATTCATCTGTCCTCAGTAAACAATATTATTCTTATTTGCACCTTCATTACTATTGTAATCACTCTTGTAATCATCTTGTAATCATCAGTATCACCAGGTCCAACATCATTAACCGTCTATAATATTGTAACTAAAAATACTCCTGTCGGAATGGTAATATTACTAAACGCATCTTCAGCACCAGGCGCAACTTCATATTATAGCACTTTCACTGAACAATGACATCTTTAATTATATATTACTTTAATTTTGACCTATTCTTTTATAATAAAGCCCTAATAAAATTATTTATTCTTTATTAATCTATTGTTTTTATACACACCTTCAAAAATTCCTTTCGTAGAAACTGTACAGCGCATCACAAGTTTCGGGTATAATTTCGTCAATACTTTATAAGGATATTATAGCACTAAATTTTACGTCTTCATATCATCATCTCATTGCAAGAAATCTAAAGTTGCGCTCAACCTTTCATGTGGAGAAATCGCTTTTCTCATAACCGTATCTTGCTTCTGAATATAAGGAGATACCATTGCAAGTAGCCTGGTTTAAGTAGTTTCATCCATTGTTCGAGAATTAAGAAATCTTTCGGTTCAAATTTCAATTCACTTAACAAATTATTATTGTTATAGTCAACCCACTTTAGCTATCAATCTTTAATCCATTTCCCTCGATTTTTCTTGTCAGCTTTTGGGATTTTTTAGTAATTATTGAAAGGTCTAGAAGCACTGTATCAGTGTTTGACAACAGTTTGCTTTTAAGAACCTAAACAGTTTGTCCGTTCTTGTGCAGGTAAACCACAGCATCTGTGGGATCCTACGCGTACCATGGTTGGCAGATAGGACAAACTTGCCTATTTTTAACTCAAAATATATTTAACACTACAACAAGTCTCCAAATAGTTTACGGGTAGAATCTTTCGGGTAGTCATTTTTGATCACATATCTCGCAGTAAGAACATGGAAAGGTTGGCAGTTCAGGGCAAGCCCAATGGTAGACGACGTCCTATCAGTAACACATTGGAATGACTTGGTTGAACAGATGCTCTACGAAAACATACAGCAAGCAACAATGCTCGCCGAGCATCAGAACAGATGGAGAGATGTGACGAGGGCTACTCTAAAGCTGAGGTGCCATAGTTGTAAGCGCCACTTGCCTGTCAAGGCGCTAGGGCTAAGAAGAAGAAGAAGAATATATAATTAAGTGTGCGTATCTAGTGTAATCAGCATTTGATATTCAGAATGTGGCGACATTCAAATAAGAATTTCTCATTCTCGGAGTTTCACTTTCTCTCTCTGTTTCTAATACAATACTAACGTCTCAAGTACGGTTAGATATTTTTCTATGCATATTTGTTTTTCGTATAGTTTGCGATTGACAACCGCTATTTCGGATCCCTACGATGCTAAATACATAATCCATTAAAAAAATAAAAGGAAAATTTATGTTTTAACTATATATTATAATATATGATAAAATTTATTTTATCACATTTTCTAAAACATTTTTGTTGATCACGCATGTGATTTATTTGACTTGAGTTTTAGTAACTATATTTTTGATGTCGACTTATAGAAGTATGTTCTTTGATTTAATATATACCATAAAATAATTTTTATCGTGTAGGTACTAATTATTTTATGTATTGGTGCACATCTTGAAACTTTTATTTCTTAATGATACCATTTATAAGTATGCATGCAGTAATAAAATAATAGTAGTCATAAATTATATGCATAAATTTTATGATTCACAACATAACAATTTTGTACATAGCAATATTTTACTACTTACAAAACTATACAGTTAGAAATGATTTAAGTACTGATATGATTATTTTTTACCAATGGAAAAACTATATGATACGTGCGGAAAAGTAAACAATTTTAAAATACTCTTCCATTAACATTCTTGGCGATAATATTTACCCGAATGTTATAGATAGTTCCTTTTGACTTTCATATTTACTGAACTTTTTGTTTTGTTCGGTGCGACGTTAGAACTTATTTAAATTTAATTAAAAACTTAATTTATTGTGGCTTATGATAAGTTATACTTATCCCACTCGGGAATCAAACCCAATTTTCCAAAACACAAATTATTACAGCTGTGCTCTTACCCTTTCAATCATTATATTAATTATACCGAGTGACCCAAACTGTCATAAAATATCTCATCTATTTATCATGTTTACCTCCTAAGGCGTCAAAATTGAAATTCATATAAAAATCTCTATGCCTAATGACGCGAAAACCCTGTGTTGACTGTTGACGATAATATTACTAAGCACATAATTGTTTATAATAATTTTAACCTTCATTGGCTTTTCAAAAAAAAGTACATTTCGTAATCCAAATTACATTATATACAATTCTGAACGAATCAAACACTTATCTTTAAACAGAAACAAACAAAATACAAAACAATATATTGAAACTTTTCTTATACTACATTTTCTCGTGAAAGATATGTGGACGTTACCATCCTATTTTTTTTCGTTGATATTTCTTATACTCCCCTTCCCTCCCTTCTTCTTATTCCCCTCTTTTATATTAGCCCTTTTCAATCATCTTCATTATCTTCAATCATTTTCCCCCCTGCCCCATGCACACTCCATTTCCTCACTTCCTCTCTTTGTTCACCTGACCATCCAACCGTCACTCATTCATCCACCCACTGCTGCTATATCTCTTCCATTCCTCCACAAACCCTAGAACGCCTTTCACTCTCTTACATCCAAAATCTGTTCCTTTCCTCAAATCAAATCCTTTCCATACCCCCACACTTGAATCTTGCAATCATTCTTTTTTCTTTCATTGTCATATCCGACACAAAATATTCTGCTCTCGACCCTACCGCTTATATTTCCTTATACTTTCTATTATACCGACTTATTCTTATCTTTCCGCTCCATTCTTGCATTTCCACATCCTTCAATATCCTTTTCACTTCTAACTCACACCCCATATCCTCCAGCATTCTTTCATACCATTTTCTCATTGACCAACCACACCTCTCATACACTTTATTCCTGTCTTCTACCCATCTATTCTCTGCTTCCCCCTTCTCCACATTATTCATGGCACACGTGTATACTATCCTCACAATTCTTTCCTCCCCTCCTGCCATTACCTTCCCTTCATACTTAGCCATTTTCTTCACCCCTCTTACCCAACATTTATACAAACCCATTTCCAGCAACACAATTTCGCTTGGCGTCGGTTGAACCCCAGCCAACATTCTGTTGAAAGATTTTGTTGACATTCATTCTAGTTCCTCCTTTTCCCTCACCACCCAAACCTCAGCCTCATACATAATCATACTTTCCACACATATCTCCAGAATTCTCACCCTCATCATTACCGACTCTCCAAATTTGGCTTTCACACATAACTCAGCCCAAATACTTAAACTTTTTCACACACTCAATCACCCTTCCATTCATTTCAAACACATCTTTCTTACTATCTCTCCCTCCTTTCTTGCATACCATCACTTTCATCTTCTCCTCATTTACCACCAATCCCCACTTCCTCATATATCTATTCACCATTTCTATCATCTTTTTCAATTGTATGCTACTCCCCGCCATACATACAATGTCAGCGGCATATCCTAACGACCACCATCTTTCATTCCCCAGCAATACCCCCCTGACTGCCCCTTTCTTAGAATATCCACCAAATCTAACACATATATGTTGAACAAGTTTGCACTCAACGAAAACCCTTGTTTAAGTCCCCTTTCAAGCCTAAACCACACAGGAACCCTATTTTTATCTCTACTATTTTTTACAACATCCACCAAATTTAAAACATATATGTTGAACAAGGTTGCTTTCTACGAGAACCCTTGTCTAACTCCCCTTCCAATCCTTAACCACTCAGGCACCCTATTTTTATCTCTACTACTTTTTAGAACATCCTCCAAATCTAATACATATTTGCTGAAGAAGTTTGCACTCAACGAAAGCCCTTGTTTAACTCCCCTTTCAACCTTAAACCACTCGTTCGAAACCCCGTTCGAAATCCTCGCTCTTACCCTACCTCCTTCATATCGACTTTTTATACTTTCACACAACCTACCTCGTTCTTCCTCCTCCATAGTCGTGTCCGCTGCAGTGCATCAAAAGTACATTTCAAATAAAAAGAACATTAAGCACAGCCTCCTGCCTTCACTCACTTCCTTATTTATCACGTAATTTAACGTTCGTATGTTGTCAGCTATGCTCTTAACATTTATGAAACCCGTATGCGCATTTGAGAACCCCCTTCTCTTCCACCTCTTCCTGCAAATTTCCCTGCAATTTCCCTGTAATTCGCAAAGTGCATTTCCTCCTAGAACAAATATAACAATCTACGAGATGTTGGTTGCTTCAGAGGTCGTTGTAAATTTAAAGTATGCTTGCCAAAAAATCCTGCCAGATATGGGGTAAAAATTAAGTCCCTTACTAATGCCTGTAACAGCTATCTATACAACTCGTATATTTATTATGCAAAAGGCTTAGATTTATATCGTTGACTGCGACTGGAAAACAGTAGAAGATTTCTACCTAAGTTGTCATAAGATTGTCCAAACAACTCCAAATGACAAATCGCAACATAACTGCTGAAAATTGGTTCACCTCTTTGCAAGTGGTGCAGGAGTTACAAAAAATAGGCTTAACGTATGTTTGAAATGTCATAAAAAATCAAGTGGAAATTCGATAAAAATCGACAAGTAACATGTAGGGATTCAATAACGACCTAACTTTAGTTTCATATGTTCCGAAATTATCAGTCTCTAATTTTAATTTCATCCATGCACCACAAAATATAAACAGATTCGATGTCTGAAAAACCTGATATAATTGAGTTTTATAACTCTACTAAAAGTGGTGTCGACAGCTTGCACAAGAAAGCTGCTAACTGCAGTCCCAGTCGTAGAACACGTAGGTGGCCTATGGCACTTTTTTTTCGCACTGCTAGATATAAGTACGATTAATGCTTATCTTCTATTCTCGAGTTACAAGGACACTACAAGATTAGAGAGATCAGAATTTTTAAAAAAGTTAGCCAGAAATTTAGTTCTGTCACATTGGGACAAAATGGTAAATTCCAAATTACCTAGAGAGCTGCGAATGACCGTTGGAAATTATGTGGTAAAAACGACAATATTGTAGTTGAAAATAATTCCAAGGAGCAACGCATTGAAAAACGAGCAACTTGCTATGCCTGTCCAGCAAAACGTATACGAAAGACCCAGTAAATCTGCTGTTCGTGCAAAAAGCCCATTTCTGGATCTTTGTTTTGTTTCAGGTTCCTAAGAATATATCCAATTTTCATCATCACTAACATTGTCGTAGGCCAAATTTGACGTACCTGAGTTGAATCGTCGGAGTGTTTATTTACACCAGTTGACTCGAACCTGTTTTTTACTTGGTTCGAGTTTGCTAAATTATGCGGTAGCCATCGAGAACATATTTTTCTTACACCGAAGTGACCATGCAAAAATTGATTAATCTGTTTCATATCAATGCCTAAACAATACTCAATATCTCTAAAGGTCACATGACGAACTACCATTATCATTTCTCTTACAGCATTAATGTTATCTGCCGTTTTTGAGGTTGTTGGTCGATCTTCACGAAATTCATCACTAAGACTGTTTTGACAAAATTTATATTCTTCATAGCATCGAAGAAACACAGTTGGTCTTGATGGTGTATCGTCACCGAAAGCAGTTTTTAGATCATCCAAACTCTCTTTTCACTTTCCTGCAATGAAAATTAAACAGAATGATTGCTCGAAAATGCTCGCTATTTAAATCCACGTTTCCAATTAATGTTACTTTAAAATTGAATTTTACTCGAACTGCTCACTATATTAAATTTCTCTCACTTGTGCTTATCACAACAAATGTCATATTATACAAATCCTCATACGTCAAATATCAGATAACTTCAATGTTATCTGATATCTGATGCAAACGTACATATTCACACAGTGAATTCCCGTATTAAAGTGTTCAAGTATTTATCACTTTCACATGCCTTCGCAAGGTGTAAAATGTAGAATTAAGTGGCTTGATATAAATAGACATAAAATGGAATCGAATTGTAGAAAAATAAATTGACTAAATAAATATATAACAGATGCGATTTTACAAAATATTTATTTTTCGAAAAGAAAACAACCAAAGATAGAGTTATAATTCCCAATATCAAATATTGTTGCTTTCTTTAAATTTCACATAAATAATATTATAAGTTACTTAAATCAATTACTACAAATAATCTCAAAACAAGCCATAAATATAAAGGTATAAATTATATCTATTTTTCAAATTTATTCAATATTTCATTCTGTAGTCTAATTGTTTACATATATTTTATATAATTTACAATTAAAATTACAAAACCTTTATTGCTGTACCTCAAAAATATATTACAAAAAATACAGTATACTTTAAGCAATACAATATACAATAAAAACACAAAATCCCAATAAAATTCATTCAAATCAAAAACACAAAGAATAAGAACACGCTCAGTTTAGGAATAAGGAGGGCAAGGCATGTATTCTCTTCCCTTTCCCCTTTCCATACTTCATTACCTTCTGCTCCCGTGTATTAAATTCTATTCTTTGCCTTCCCCTTTCCTTTCTTTCTAGTTTCATTCGTTTAATTCTTAATGAATTCTCTATTCTATATCCAACCCCTTACTTTTCTACATTCCCCTTCTATTAATCTCGAATAATATATTTTTCAATTGGAAACGTTTTTTTTTACTTCGTTATTACCACTATACGTGGTAATAACGAATTAAAAAACGAAGTTAGTTATTACCGCGTATAGTGTTAATAACTACCAGTTGGTAATAACGAAGCAACAAAAAATAAAAAAAAAACACTTCTAATTGATATAATTGATCCTGGATTACCAGAAAGTAGCGATATACTCAAACAGTTTATTTTTAATAAACGACATATCCACTACCCAACGTCTTTCATTACCTGTCCACCCTATTCCCTCAATTGAATTAACCAATGCTCCCAACTTAATTTTTTTCCCACATAATCTATAACTTCTTTCACCATCGTTCATACCATGTTTATTACCTCTCTCTTCGCTTCCACATCTAAATCTTGCTATTATCCTCTTTTCTTTCATACTTCATTTAGATCCTAAATACTCAGGCATCATCCCCTCAACCTTCAAAAATTGATATTTTCTAGTATATCTACTTAATCGAATTCTTTCCTGACTTTCAAATTCTATATCCCTCGTCATTTTCACAACTACTGCCTAACAATTCCTTACATTCAATATCCTCATATCGCTCATATATTGACCATCCATTCCTGTCATACGTCAGCATCCTTTCCCTCACCAATTCGTTAATATCGCCAATTCGATCATAGTCTTCGATCGCCAACCAGTCTCTTTCCATCATCCATCATTACTTTCTTTTCTTTTCCTTTCCTTTCCTTTCCTTTCCTTTCCTTTCCTTTCCTTTCCTTTCCTTTCCTTTCCTTTCCTTTCCTTTCCTTTCCTTTCCTTTCCTTTCCTTTCCTTTCCTTTCCTTTCCTTTCCTTTCCTTTCCTTTCCTTTCCTTTCCTT
>WYDF02020761.1:0-13204 GCA_009867245.2 Adranes taylori | reverse complement strand
AATTAAATGCCTAAAAATTAAGTGACTTTAAGTGACTAAATTAAATGCTAAACTAAAACTCTATATTTTGTACCATATTATTTATTCCTTTTATGACCATTTTTATATTCTGTATGATTTATTGTAAATTTAATGATTGATGGTACTTTTTATGAAATATACGCATCTATCTATCTATCTATCTATCTATCAGCTCGAAGATAGGATCTTTAGTACACTTTAAAGGAACTTTATATAGATGCGAGCGATATAGTAGCAGAAGAAGAGAAATCAGGAAAATTGGCAACTGTTACGCAGTCAATAAATAGTTAACTCTACCAAGCAGTGTACCAGGTCTCCAGAACCCAGCAGATCCAATAGAAAACCGTTCGAGAGTCGGTGGTTTTAATAAACTTAATGCGTTTAATAAACGCATTAAGTTTATATTTTCAATTTTATTCTCTATTGTACCTAGAGCACTTTAAATAATTAAATAAGTATTGACAATTAAATTAAAATAACTAGGTATCAAATTAGAATTAGCAGAAAAGATGTTAAATAAACTTCGATGGGTCTAAACAACGACTCCGCGAATTTATAGATAATTGTGACAAGGCGTTAGGGATTGTTGATCTTGAACTTAAGACAACTCTTTTCACGATTAATCAAACAAAATTAATTCGAAGTGCTAGGGCCTTAATTCGAAGTGGCATTTTTGTTCTTGGCAGGAAAATTCCCGTTTTGCAAAATCGTATAATTTCTGTAAGAAGCTGGTGCATGCTACTATAAATTAGAATTAAGAATGATCAAAGCATTAAACACCTTGAAAATGCTCCAAATATTCAGTCTACCTTGGGTTCAATTTTCCCAAATAGAAATAAGTTTACCTGTAACTACTACAAAAAGGTTGGACATCTTATAAAAGACTGTAGGGAAAAATCAGGGACAGGCACAAATACGACGGTACAGCGTAATCAAAAACCTCCCAGCGCTACGTAAATTCAACAAATACGTAGTGAAGAAGGTTAAGCGTCTACCATAACTATAAGTGTGACAACTTACGTACAACTCAGACTCAGGGAAACAAAAAATTTAGCATCAAAATTTCTCTTAGATACAGGCGACGACGTGTGTTTAATTTAAATAGGTTCAATAAAGGAAATACACAATTATTTTATTGCGTATTTCCTTTTATTTATTGGTTCTGGTAATTGGCCCATCAACTGTTACGCTGTTTCTGCCCTAAATCCTACGCATCTTACACATACCTCTAATGACTATATTTGACTTTTGCCTCTATATTTGGCTATGTTGAGCTGGTTGATTGGCTATATTTGGCTGGTTGATCGGTGTATATATAGTATTTTGAGTGTTTCTTGACCACTTAGTTTCTATATTATTATTTCTTATAAAAATCTTTAAATTTTTTGGTTAGATGTAAAATAATATTAGAGTTCTAAAATTTTTTATTAACGTTTCGAGCTTGATTACGTTCTTCTACGCTTATAAAATTTAAAAACTTAATAAAATACTTAAAAATATCTGAAAATAGAGAATGTTATAATATGATTGACAATGTTATGTTAGATCAACAATGTGAAAATTTACTTAAAACATTTCATTTTTTACTTTTTTGTAAATATTTTCATATTATTTTATTTTAAAATATTGTTATAAATCCTTGATAAATTTTCTATGTCTGTCTTATTATTTATACTATTTGGGTCTCTGTTTGTTTCAAACATTTCTTTGAAAGCTCTATTTTTAGTTATTTCAAATTTAAATATTTTTATGTTGTCAAAATTAAAATTATGTACTGTTGTTTTTTTATGTTTTTGTAAAGCTGTTTGTCCGTTTTTCTTTGATTTATGTCCATTTATTCAATTTTTTTTAGTATTGGCCAGTTGTAGTAATTTTTATTGCTAATAAAAATTTTTATAATTTTAATATTATTTTACATATGATCAAAAAATTTATAGATTTTTACATGAAAGATACATATATATATATATATATATACAAATATATGTATATATATATATATATACCTGAGTAGTTGCTTGTCTTCAGGGTTGTAACTCGCGTGGTAGGGATTTCAGTGTTCCAACGTTTTGCCAAAGTCACATATGGAATTGTCGAGGCTTAGAGGATGTCTGAAAACTTATTGTGTAAAGCTTTTCGCATACGAGCTTATTATTCTTTCTATGTCCACGCTTGCCGCACCTGCTACGGTGCTGCATGTTGTTGTGTCTACACATGTTGATCGTTGTCGTACAGTGGGTGGTTGAGTGGGTGATAATGGTGGTCGTACCGTAGATGCCTTTGTTTTTGATGTGAATTATTTATTGTTTATTTTCACGGTTTGGCTGTAATACAAGTTTCAAAGTTTCAAACTGTTCGATGTCGCTTCGCTTATTCATCGTATTCAGTCGTTTTTCGATTTCTATGGCTTCTCTAGTAATTATTTTGCTCCATTGGGTTTCAGTGGCTATTGTTCTAGAGTTTTCAAATGCTTTTCTATGACTTGTTGCGGAGTTGTGTTGTGCAAGAGCGGACGTGCTGAGGTTCTTATTGACGTTGTTTGTGTGTTCAGCGGCTGATATTTTTGTGACCGTCATTGACCAAATCACATTCATTGCAGGGTACTTCGTACACTCCTTGGTTTTCTAGTGGAATTTTATCTTTTGGTTTGCATAATATGCTGCTGACTTTTTTATGAGTGTTAAATACTGTTTTGATGCCGTTTTTTCTTTTATATACGGAAGAGTTGCAATGGCAATTGGTTTTCAGATGGTTCTGGTTCCGGACGTTGTATATTGTGTTTCGGGAATTGATTCTTGTTTATTTGGGTTTTAGTATAGACGTCCTGAAGAAATGCGCCTCCCACTATTGCGACTTCAGAGTCTATTCCTTCATTGTCGGTAAGCAATCTTAACAGATGAATTAAAGTTTCTATTATGGAATTCTTCTATCCTGGATGGTGGTATGAATTTGTGTGTAGGTAGAGATTTGTATGCGTTTTCCTTCTATAAACTGTATGTGCAATAGACCCGTTAGATTCTCATTCTAACTGAATCTCCATTTTTTTTTCTCGCTCACATTTTAGTCTTTCCATTGTTACTCTAATTTTTTTAGTGCGAACCTTACATCTCCATTGTAATCTCATTATAATTTAAAGCAAAAACATTTTAATCACATTTCCTCTTAACTCAAATTTGTCCTTTTTGTTGTTCCTCCCACCACCCCTCTCACACACGATCACTTTTGTTTTTCCAAATTCACCTGTAAAACTCTTCCTCCCATGTACGTAGTCACCCATTTAATCAGTTATTCTCTCGTTTTCGCCGTACATACAAAATCATCCGTAAATGCCATTGCCCATATCTTCTCTTTTCCAAACATTATCCCCCCCCCCCCCCCCCGATTTGGTCCGTTTCTGAACACATTTTCCAAACCTGACATATAAATATTAAACAAGCTCATTGGACATCCACTTTCACTCCCTTCCCAACTTCCCAATTTCAAATCATTCAGATACGTAATTTCCCATTCTTGCTCTTACTTAAATCCCTTTGTACATTCCTCTTACTTTCTAATTATTCTTTTTGAAACTTCGACTGTTTTTGTGCTCATCTATAATTTCTTTCTTAGTATTTTATAGTAATGTTTTTAATATAGGCATAATAGCATTAATGGAGTAATTGCATAGAGAATGCAGATATTCATATATTGAAACGTCGTTGTTTATTTGTAATATTTATTCCTTCAATACTTTCCGTTGAGGTTTATTGTGTTCCTAACTCTCTTCGAAAGTGTTACAATATCAGTGACAGTCATAATAAACAGAATGTTGATCTCGTCGAAAAGAAAGGATCGAACAACTCTGAAATCAAAAGAAGGTATTCGAGGAAGTTACAATATGCTAACAATAGAAATGGCTACACAATTGAAGCGCTAAAGATTCAATTTCTAAATGATAAATAAGTTAAGTTGTAAGAAAAAACAATTTTTCAATTAATTATCTAGCGATATTAAATAAATATTGCATTACATTAAGAAGAGTCGCCTGTATAGATTCGCAGTTGTCAAGCTATAAGAGAAAAGATCGCTTAATAGATATATAGACGGAGATACGTTCATGTTAGTTAGATACGAACATCTTAGGATTTATTCCGTCGATTATATAAAACGTACGTCGATAGTAGCTTCACAGCCTTTGCCAGAACTCTAAGGAACAATTAAACATCAATGGATATCAGTGTAGTCGTTAATCCCCGCAACCCTTCGGGTAAGTTCGATTGTGTGACCGTGAAACATGCCAGGCTAATTGTTCTAATACTTTCCAGAACACTCTCGACTTTAAAGCAAGAGAGAAATAGACAGTTGACAAGTTAGAGAAAGATGCATTGATTTCATACCTATATCTTCTACGAGCAGGGATACTCCAATTTTTTTAGCGCCGATAGTCGGCCACGTAGGAGTCTTTAAAAAGATATATAAGAGCGGTCGACAGTAGATTTCGTTCTTTAGATTTCGTTTCCAGTTTTCAAGCACAAATTCTAAACACTTCAGGATACTCAGTTCCGTGAAGTCACATAGTAATCCCTTCCACTCGGCTCTCCAGTAATTGTTAAATCTTTAAGAAAGAAAGTTATTACGTTCGAGTTTTCAAATCATTAACTACTAAACAAATTACAAATTACAATTTGTTTTTTCTATGTTAATTAAAAAGTATGTTTTAATTGGAAATAAACTATACTAATCATGAATAAATTCTCTAATGTTACTAGGGAGATTTTATATTTATTTTCATATCAATGGAATGCTTAATTGCATTTATGTAAATGTTTATTGCAATAGAATTAATTTAGTGCAATATTTCTTTTATTCAACTAGCTAATTTATTGGTCCTCAAAATTATTATTATCAGTACAATAAGTAATTAATTTGTGAAATAGATTATTAGAACAATCCAGTGGTTTTATTTTTATTGTGTACTTTATTTCTGTATGGGCCAGACTTGATTCTTCAAAGCTGCTATACAGTTTTGAATAGGCAATTCTATTAAATTATTTTAACAAACTTGACTTATCCGTATGATTCATATTACCCTGAAATAAATATTAAAGTGTAGTTTTATTTCTTTATAGCTTCGCCCCAATCTAGCTGAAATGAAACCTTCCAGCTCTACCCACGTTTAAATATAAAGTTTTCAGTATATTTTTTCTGATCTCGAAGAGAATTGGAAGTTTTTACAATTACAACCAACGGAGTTTGTTGTAAACATTTATATTTATTCACAACCAACCTGAATCAATACAAATGTGTTAATTCCACAAGAACATGATTCCGTTCACCCAAATCCAGTAGGTTTGAAAAGTTAGAAAAACTGAAGACGTACATTATATTCGGTGTACTATGATTACTATCCATAATAGATTGTCATTTAGTCTTATTACTGATTCGTTTCCGCGCTTATGTTTCATCTCAATAATGACTTTCCGGTTGACGTATGGATGTTATCTTTCGGCATGTTCGCACACGCAAAACGAATATGAATTTTAGTTGACCATATATGTATAGGACCTCAGTTACAGTAAGTTAATTTTATAATGTTTACCATTTGCTAATATCGTATTTTAATATTGCTCTTTTATATTCCGTTTTCTCTTAGTTAACAGAATTTTTTATAAAAAATACAAAAGGCGTACAACAGTTGCTCAGAAATTCCCTGAAGATTTTGCTGATAAGTTGTTTGCTTTTTAACGTCATGTTATATTGATTCCAACAGCAACAAATACCCTTTCAGACATACTGGAAACGCAGATCAAACCTTACAGTCAATAAGTAAGGTGAAAATTCTCTGTTGTTAAAACTCAACTGATAATGAGAAGTTGAATATTATCGTTATGATATTACCGTTTGTGATAATAAAACCTAAATCTATGCCAAAAGAAAAGATGCCTCTGGATTTGTATGCAATACAACGGATGGATTAGGAAGGATTGGACTGGTTAAATGTTGTATGGGGACAGCGTTCTGGGACATTAAGACAACCTTGAGCCATGCTTCTACTTGATGTATTTGGTCAACTCACACCTAAAGTGAAGACAAAAATTGAATCTTTGAATAAAGTTATGATGATATTACAAAGATATTTAAGTTTCAAATGTAGCTGTCAATAAACTGTTGAAAAATAATTTACGAAAGAAGTACAGTAAGTGGCGCCTAGTCGGAAATCATCTTGTGACCCCTACAGGAAAAATTAAGAAACCATAAAGGTCTTTAAATTGCCTGATAGAAGATTAGTGAAAGTGAGGAGTGAGGATGAACAATTTGGAGAAAATGAGTATGTAATTTTATGGGAAAAGGAAGACGCCATAAAGGATACATCAGGTATTCAAGTAGTAATCATTCAAGCGACACTGATGATTGTGGAAATTCAAGTATGTTTGAATAAAAAATATCAGGTTTCTGCTCTAAACATTAGGTATGAGGGATGTCATTTTAATTTTGCAAATAGCCACACAGAAGCCGCAAGTAAGAAAATATATGGTTCCAAAATTAATCTCAACATTATATTGACAGGTGTTGACACGTGAAAAGAGTTGAAATTTTCTTCAAAATACAACAAATGGTTTAGTCACAGTAAATTTTTAGAGTTAGTAAGGCGTACGAAACATGGAATTAAATCGAGAGCATTTCCGAGCGATAATTTTTTACAACTTTCGAAGAAGTTTATCAGAGCAACAATGTCTTGACGAGTTAGATGTTGTTTTTGTAATGAAGCACCACATCAATTGACAATTTATCGCTAGTACTGTGAATTCAAACGTGGACGCACAAATTTCAGTGAGGGTCCTAGGACAGGTCAACCAAAATCACCGGTCAGCCAGGAAAACGTTAATGTTTTGCGCGAGATGATTAATGAACTTGATAATTAATGTAGCTTACCGGGAGATCGAGAGGTTCTTGGGCATTTCTAAGACCTCAATCTAAAAGACTTTATATGAGTTGGCCGAGAAAAAATTTGTTTCTCGTTAAATCCTGCATCTGTTCAGCGAGAAGAGGAGAACCCAAGAGGAGAACCCAACCGAAGTCATCAGTTTGCGCAGTATGTCGAAAAAGTTCGCAACTTTTGTAGCAAAATCTGGCTACAATTCCTTTATAAAATCGAAGGCCGGTAACTGCTAATTGGTACACAACCGTTTGTTTTCCGGCAATCATTTCTGAGCTAGGGAAAGAACCCACAGCGTCTAATCATCCTTCACCATTACAAGGCGAGTGCTCAAACTGCTCGACAAACATTTAAGTTTTTGGAGCAACAAAAAATAGAATTGCTAGATCATCCTCCGTGCAACCCTGACTTAAGTCCCAACGATTTTTTTTATATTTCCCGCCATCAAAAATACAGTGCGTGGTCAACGATTTCAATCATCTGATGATGCAGCCGATGTGTTCCAAATAACTATTTAGAACATATCCATTGAAGGGTGGAATAAGTGCTTTAACAATTGGTTTGAACGAATGCAAACGTGCATCGACAATGGAGACAAGTTCTTTGGAAAACAATAGACTGAAATTTAAACTATTGGCTTTTGGTAAAACTATATACAAAATTAAAAAAAAAGCATCCTTTGGTACCTAGAAATGTCGCATTATATTCGGACTAATGCGGTACTTCTGAAAGCTAGTCACAATGAATTCGAATTACTTGTATATCAAAAACATTTTTTGATCTAAGAAATCTAAGGTGTCATAGTATTTTCGAGGTCCTGCTTCAATTTTCACATAACCAGGAGAAGTGGTTTCTGGTTTGGCTATTTAAAACAGCTGGCTAGAACATTTTATTATAAGACTTATTTTTCGTCAAATTATATGGAAAGCAAAGACATTATCGAATGTCTGCACTGATAGAGTGGTGTACACATGGATAAAAAAAAGCATATGAAACAACTCCAGATCAATGGGATACACGAAAATGCTTTAAAAGATGCTAGGAACTACTACCACTAACGTATGTAAGGTAGGGGAATAGCACAGTCGGCAAGCTTCATCGAGAAAACAAGCGTCAGCCACATTCAAAGAAACATCGGGCGCCAAGAGGCAACAGTGAAAACCATCAGTTGTTAAAGTGTCCTAACGTAACGTAAAGGCCATAACTACGCAGATATGTAAAATAAAGTAAAGAAAAGCATGAACCCTGAGGAGATCGGGATACAGATTAAATGAGTTAGACAGACTAAAGGACATCAAGTTCTCATAGCGCTGAGAAGAAAAAGTACTCATTCACTAGCACTCAAAGGAACCCTAGAAACTAACCTCGAAAAAGAAGCACTTGCTGGAAAGATATTCAATTTGCATGAATGAGTTTGGTAGGCTCTCTGACAGTCAGTATTGATTCTTCAAAGGAAAGTCAATAATCATGCATTGCAAAAAGTGTATGGAATTGCTGAGCGCGCAAATAAGGGCACCCATAGAACGCGTCAACTTTGCATCGCTATAATGTGTTCGATATCTGAAACGCTTTCAATGCCGCATCTTGGAAAAAAAATACTAAGTGCACTAGAGACAAGGAAGATTCTTATTTATCTACAAGCAATAATCCGAGACTATTTTAAAGGTCGATATCTGCTATGTGATTCAAATAGAAGGTTCCGTTATTGAAATGTGTGAAATTTTATGTGATTAGTATGGCTACGTTGTCGGATTTGTCCACAACGTAGCCATACTAGTGACAATGAGAGAATTAAGCGAGAAAATGTATCTAATTAAAATATGTCTAATAAAAGAGTGGATGAGAGCAAATTCTCTTAGTATAGCTCCGGAGGAAATTGAAGCCATTCTGCTAGTTGATCGCAAAAGGGTGAGATCTCCTGTGCTCTCAATCGAAGATCACTAAATCAAGTTTAAAGAGACAATAAAATATTTAGGCGTTATCCTTGCTCATAGTTGGCGATTTAATTAAAACATTGTAACCAGCTTTGGAAGAAACTGGTTGAATTTAAAACTTAGGCAAGATATTGGTCGATTTTGGGGTCTAGGTTTTGCGAACGTAAGAGAATAGAACTAGTTACTAAATTAATTACCTGTTATTAGAATAGTTTCTTATAAATTTACGTAGATTTGTGTATATTGTTATATAGAAAAGTCTCCAATTTAGCTTGTACAGATTATTTCTGAACTAAAATTGGTTTGTTTACATTCGTTTGATAACAAAAGAAATTTACCTACCTGCGGATTGGTTTGCAATCTGCCTGTTACTAATAGTAAACCTATTTACAAATTTATGACACATATTTCATATTTTTTAACAGCCGTTCTACCATGCAAATTGTGCGGTTAGGTTTATTATTATTTGATCAGTGATTTGTGATGTTATAGAGCGGCGTATTACTCATATATTTCGAGACCACCAAAGTATATGTTTTATGCTATAGAGGGCTCCGAATTTATATTAGGTGTGGTACGTCGTAGTGCCCTTTATTTTGAGGGTTGTATAGGGTTAATTAAGAGTGTTATCAGACAATTCTGATTGTAGGAGTAATCCTCAGTATGTTAGTAAAATATAAAGTACTTGTGACAGTAGGCGGAGTATAGTAATGGCATTTGGAGCTTGAAATAAGTGACTGAACTTGAGTAACTGTTCCAAATAGTTGAGATGGTATTATAGTATGCGGACTATATTTCTACAGAGATTAGTGATCTGCAATCTAGGCAAATATCGATTTTTCTTTAGTAGTAGGTCAGGAGTCGTTTTCTTTGGACAACGTAGAATTTTTGATTTTCGGATCGGTCGATGATTCAGTAGGAATTTGTTGGACCAATAAGATTTTGTTGGTTGAAATTGGTAGGCGAGTGGAGCGGATCCATCCTGTTCTAGTGAGTTTTAAGACTCCGAATGTCGCGGTCGCCATTCTCCTCCAATAATTAGCGTCACAAATCCGCCAATTGTTTGGCTCCTGGTTTTTAATTTTAAAGTATTGTAATGTCGCTGTGAACAAATACGTGCATTTATATAGGTTGAGGATTGTAAGGTTTTTTTTATTTAAGTCGCTAGTTACTATGGTGGTGCAACCAAAATATGGGTAATTTTGTTAATAGTTGATTGTCAAAATAGCACTAGAGCAAGCGTGTTTGTGACTTATAAGCGACAACCCTAGGGTTAAATTAAGGCTGTTGGCTTAGGAGGACTTTCGGTGAACGGTAATTCGTTTCCATGTTGGATTTTTCACCCCCTGAATGAACCCTCAGTAGGCGTTTTTTTAAAGGACTTGTCCGCGTGGTTTTTAGTGGATAGTAGCCATTTTGGCTGCCGTATGGACCACGTGTAACTAAGTGTTGGTGGTCGGCGATGGTGACGATTGAAGCAGCTACTGGACTCTCCCCAATTCGTAGAATTGTACTATCAGTGGAGTCATCCCTTAGCTAGCTGTCCGGACCATTCCCGAAACGTTGTTGGATGAAGTATCTTCTTAACTAACCTTATATTTGGCTTGGATTTAATTTAGCGCCTCACGCAATTTTTTATTATCTGAATTTGGATTTTACAGAGCTAATTAAATCTTGTTAGGAGTAACCTAGTATTTTGGTATAATTTAGTAAATTTTAATAAGGAATGGTACATCAATGTTAAGGATTTTAGTAAATTTATATTAAGTAACGGGGGGGGGGGCTAATATTATTTTTAAGGGGTTTCATGATATTATATTAGGTTTCTCAATGAAATCATTTAAAGTGGGGGAGAGAGATAGTCAATTTGTCCGTGTATCTTTTGCTTTGTTACAATTTAATTGTTAGTACTTAGGAATTTGTTTGTTGCTTAAACTGTTATATATGCCTAATAAATTGTAACTCCGTTTTAGAATTTTAAGCATTAAGTATTTATCCTTATAGGTTACTGTAGACCATACAGAAGAAGAAGACTTCATATTTATGTTTATGTATAAAACCCCAGGAAGCTTCCAAAGTGTTAAATGTGTGTCTCACCAATAATTTTAACGTATTTTGTTGGTGAAACTTAATTTGGCTTTTGAATATTTTATGCTATATTATTGAATTTATTTACAGCAATTTTACTATTGAATTTTATTATTGAAATTTTATATAAGGCCTGTTTATTGTCTGGCGACTACATATTGAGTCGTTCAGACTTAAATTAAACTGAATAGTGTAATAATGAGCCTGTATATACTAGTGTATAAACCATTCAGTAGTTACCAATCATTCTTAGGCTAATAAATTTATTAGAGTTTGCTTTCATTATATTATGGGGCATTTGAATCATTGCAGTATGAATTATAATTTTTATATGCCTTCCCTGTATGAAGTAAATCAATCATCGCTGCGAAAGCGACAAATCTACTACAAAATATCCTACCAGAAACCGGAGCGCATATGACAACATCATCCGACGCTTTATGTGCCCTGTTGGCAACTCCCCCAATCGTAAGGGAGAGAAAAAATAGTCACCAACTCAAGACAAAAAGTTTAGAGGTGCGAGATTGCGTGTTTGCCGACTGGAAGAGCTTATGAAGAAATTGTAATTGTGGGAGGTGGATATACCTTAGTACTCCAAATAAAACCTTGGGTGAAAAGAGCTCATGGTGAACTTAATTTTTGGGCTACACAGTGCCTCACAGGTGACGGATGCTTCATATCTATCACAAATTGGGAAAAAAATAGCGCGTAGGCACTTTACTCATAATGCTAGACTGGAATCACCAATAAAGTGGCAACTAGTGGTAAGCTATGTGGCCTCGGTGATGAAAAGAATGTATGAACTAGAAATAGGTCCGAAAACTAACTAGATAATAATTAAAAAGTTTTGTAACTATTTCAACTCCTTAAACATTAACGTATCACACGGCCGTTTGAACCCCTAATCTGCCAAGACTTACTTATGCGGAAAGGAAGATTGTAGGACGTAGAATATAGGACGTATGCCCCGAATAGATCTACGACGTATAATGTGAAAACGTGTACGTCGTAGCCTCCGGTGTCAATGGGCTCACTTGTAATGAGCTTGCTCAACGTATACCATAAAAAAAATAAAAATATAATTCATCATTAAAAACAAATATTTGCTTAGTACGAAACTTCACTACTTAAGTATTTATTATTTATGTTATTTAGTATTAAGTATTTAATATTATTATTTATGTTTTTATTATTTACTTTAATTATTTATGTATATCTTAAATATCAATGTTATCAAATGTGAACATTTGCACATGCGTGCTTCGAGCATTTTAACCACAATGTGTCGTGTGCATTGCATGAGCTGCTTTTATTGTCGCGTGCTTTTATATATTATTGAATAAATGTAACGAACTGATAATTGCTACTTATAAATGCTGCTGTAAGTAACTACATTTGAGGTTATTCATAACTTGAGTGTTACCTTACTAAGTTGAAAATTAATGTATGTGTGACAACAAAATAAGTATGTCACATTGCGATAATATACTTCACTGACTTCATAAGTATGCTTTATTGATATTCACAGAAAAAAATGTTCATAATATTTGAAATCTGACATGCGGGCATTATATATAAGTATATTTTTACAAAACTATGATTACTTTTCAATTTGTAAATGCGGAAATAGTCAAATACATGAACTAAATTCAATGACAAGTGGTCATCTCATACATCATTATCTGTTTAAGAAAAGGGTCAAAACTAATCTTCTTTTCGTTTGCAAAAAAAATTCCCTCATAAAACAAAATATTACTATTTCTATGAAATGATTTAGGGTTAGTTCTAATAGGTGTACGCCCTTGAGAATTAAATTTTTGTTCTTATGTTTGTAAAGCGATGTCACACGATGCAACTAGTTCCTGCATCGAAAACTGCAGCAACTAAAAGTGCACGAAGTCCTTATCCTATTCATTTCCTTGTGCAACTAATTGTACGGCAACTTATTAAAATACATAAAATACATGTTTCTAGTAGTACGATAATAAAAACCAAACATGAATTATAAACTTTATTTCGATATATTCTATTTTTATTTGGGAAATGAAAATAAATTCAAACTAAATTGTGCCCGTTTTTATAGACAAAGTCTGTATAGATACCACACATGTTACGCCATCTGTCCCTGGATGTAATACAACAAAGTAGTTAGAGATCGCGGATTCTACTTATCCGCCCGTCCGCCTGGACCTTAGCTTAACTCGTTCTAAAATAATATATCCTCCCAGACCTTATCTTAACTCGT
>WYDF02020760.1:0-26625 GCA_009867245.2 Adranes taylori | reverse complement strand
ATATATGCCACAACAAACATTATACACAAGAAAATGTCATTTGCACAACTGGATCTAAATATTCGCAGAGAATATGTTAGCTTATGATGTTTTTAATTGTTTTATTATATTCAAATTAGATGTTCCATTCCGCAAGACAAGGTATAGGATTTAGTATTCCAGAAGAATTTAGTATGGTAAAACGTAAATTTTTTGAAATTTTGTGGAAATTATCTTCCTCCAAATTTAAATGGAATATACAGGGTTACCACTAGGAACAGGACATTTTTTGAAAAAATATCACTCGGTTAATTTTAGAGTGAAAAATTATTTATTGACATAAAAATGTAGTGAAATGTGTGCCATTTAAGTTATGCTTGGGAAAACAATGTCTGAGAGATGTTTACCGCCTTCATCGATGCCTTTGAAGTTCTCCCACACTCTTTCCAATGTTTGCTGATCAATCAGTTGGATCTCACGACGAATCGCATCTTCGCAAGTTCCTCTAATGTACGGGATTTATCAACATAAACGCGAGATTTTAAGTAACTTCAAAGGAAGAAATCGCACATGCTGAGGTCTGGAGAACGTGGAGGCCAAGCCACATCTTCAAACCGGGAAATGAGACGAGTGGGGAACGTACGCCGAAGCAAGTCCATGGATATTCTTGCAGTATTGGGTGTTGCATCATCTTGTTGGAACCAAATTTCGTTCGTGTTTAGTCTTCTCCTACGCAACTCTCTTAGGAAAAAGTTTCTGATCATTTCAGTATACCGCTCAAAATTTACTGTCACTGTACGCTCACCATGCTCGAACAAAATAGGAACCGATGAAACAGCGGCGCGCCATCGCACACCATACTGTGACCCGTGCTGAGTGCAGCGGGCGTTCGTGGAGATGTCAGGGATTTATCTCGGCCCAACCGACAGTTCTGCTTATTAACTTCCCCGCTCAAATAAAAGTGGGCCTCATCTGACATGAAAATTAGGACATCGTTGTTTTCTTCCAGCAGTTGCAGCCAACTCTTCACGCTTTGCATAGTCCGCTTCAATCAATTTCTGCATGATCATGATTTGTATGGGTTAAATTGTAACTCAAATTTCAATCAAAAAATTTCTTAACAATGCACGCCCCATTCGCATAGCACTCGAGTGCCTCCGAGCAGATCGATGTGGATTCCGTAGCAGTGCTGCTCTTATCTTTCAACATTTTCTAGCGTCCTTGCCGTCCGAGCAGACTCAGATGCTTTTCTTTTTATCAACGATCCTGTTGTTGTTCTTAAGTTGTCAGCCCTTCTTAAAATTGTTTTTCGGTTGGGAGCCTCACCTTGTCGTCCAATATTGAAATGACGCCGGAAAAAACATTGGTTTACCGTCACTGGCGCACCGATTGTCACAAAATTATTGTACGCAAATTCGTAGTGTTGTAATGTCCACTGCGCCATTGCGACTGAAATGGCATAACTACACGAGCTCACGGCTGTCAACGATGTCCTCCTTCCACCTGCCATAGCCTAGTACAGTCCCAACCAAAAACGCCCGTTCCTCGTGGTCAGCTTGCAGTTGAAAGCGAACAATATAGAAACCAAACACTCTATTGCTTATGAAAAAGGTTTTCTTTTCAGAGCATCATTATGGATAGGAAACTATCAACTTAAATTAAGTTATATTTGCAACTTGTAGAAAATACCATCCAGTGCATTTAAACTGTTATTGATCCTTTTATGACAGTAAAAAAGGCAAATACTATATTTCTTCAGTATTTTGCAATAAGCAATTTTTTGTTTAATATATTTGGTCTAAAAATGCAGTACTTCGGAAGCTATTGTGTCCATTCGGAGGTAGTTTCTTTCAGTTTTTTTTGCATTACAAATAACATATGATTTCTAAACAGCTCAGCAACATCTCTGCAAACACTATTGATATAAACATACGAAAGCAACTGCCCGGAAACACACAGCGTGGCTTTACGACAAGTGCCATGATGGAATACGGAATTACAAGCTATGCGCAAAGAGGTCAGAAGGCTATACAAGAAGGTTATGGGAGCAAAGAGTTTTCAACAATGGGAACAGTACAAAAACCTTCTGATTGCGTACAAGGCAGTTAGCATACCTAAGCGAAGGACGTGGAAAAGATTCTGTGAAGGTTTAAAGAATCTACCAACAGTGGCTAGGCTGGAAAGTCCTAGGAAACAAACAGTATAATTACATGGCTCATCTACAGAAGTCAGAGCAACCTTATAGGGGACGCAGTGGAAACGTTAGAGTTGTTAATGAACACTCACTTTCGTGGCTGCTGCAAAGTTGATGACGGCGATTAGGGTGAGACCGAGTACATTACTATGGTAACGCCCCCCCCCCCAGAACAACTCAACTTTAACTTGCCAATAAATTATTCATAAAGGAGTGAGCGGTATGGGCTCAAGCCAAGCCATTCAAATCCCCAGGATGTGATGGAATCTTTCCTGTACTGATACGGAGATGTATAAAAGACAGAGAATATGTGATCTTTATAAATTCAGTTTTATGCTTGGATACATTCGGACAAGGCGGAGAGAAGTAGGTATAGTCTTTATTCTTAAAAGAAGAGAAAGATCGGAGGTTTGTCTTAATGCATATAGACCAATCAGCTTAATTTCGTTTATGCTGAAGGCAATGGAGAAGGTTCTGTATCAATTTCTAAGAAACGATATTCTATATAAAGCACCACTTGGCCTACATGGTAAGGAAAATTGGTCTTAACAGAAGGCCAAGCCAAATAATACGGCCTTGCATATCCCAGTGGGTAAAATAGAGAAATCGGTCGAGGTAAAACAAATAGCACTCTGTGAATTTCTTGACATAGAGGGGGTGGGGTGTTGACATAGAGGACAACACCTCGTATGAAACCCTAGAGGCAGCAGCACGCAATAAGGGTTTTCTAGAGCTGGCAATTACGTTGATCAACTCAATGCTGCAAAACTGGAAGGTAGGTTCACGCATGGGTCAAGAGACTATTCGGATTCGAGCGATCAGGGGATGCCCCAATGGGAAGTTCTGTCACCGCTGCTCAGCGAGCAAACCAAACAAACCCTTGAAAGGCTAAAACAATTCGGGGGCTTAAACAGTCCTCACATACATGTAGTCTAGTTATTGTCTAGATATAGGTATTGACTAGATAAAATTATGCGAAACAAGGGCTGCGTAACGCAATATAATCAAAAAACTTATTCTGCATTACTATTATTTCGGAGAACCCCTACCTTGCTTTTGTCTTTGCTTCGATTGTTCCCATCACTTATCACTTACCAGATTTCTGCCTTTCTCGCGTGCGATTGTTTACATTCTGCTTATTCGTCATAAGTGAATGTATCTGACCACTTTTTCTATGAATTTTCGGATTGCAGCTTTGCATCATTGTCACCGTAACAACGTGTGTTTTATGTTGGGTACGGCGGTACTCCAGTGCTTACAGGTTGGTGGCACGACTTTACCAGTTCTATGCAGGTATGATACAAAACATTCAAATCCTGTTAAATTACTATTTAACCAACTATTTTCCCAATAGTTTACCTACTGTAGACCATCTTGAATGTCGAGGTTCAAGCACCATTCGACGTATTGGATAATAGTTTTTGACGCTGTTTTCCGTCGCAATTGTTTTTCGTTGTTTATTTTTTTAGGGCTGTACTTCTCTTCCCTTTCATTCGCTATAAGCTGTACTGTGGTGGTTTCTGCCAATATTTATATGCTTCTAGTTGTCACCTTTCTGTGGGCTATTGTGAGTTATCAAAGCTCTTTGTGCTCTGTTCAAGACTTTTGGGGTTTTTTTTTTCGTTTAGTATTCGATACATTCGTTTCAAGGTATCTTTTAGTTTGTAGATGTATGTGGTCTTTGCTAATATCACTATATCATCAAAGAAGGCGACAAGTACTTCTCCTTTACGCATGGAAGCAGTTCTAGAATGTGGGTCCAATGATGAATCCCTGTGGAACTCCACTGATTAGGCGTATGCTCCTCTGTCCTTCTGATATGATGTATATCTCTTGTTTGCTCCTAACTCGGTCGTGGGCTATATTTAGCAGATAGGTCCGAGCGTGTCTGTTGGTTGTTCAAAATTGTAACAAATGAAGAATATCATATTTTATATGATGAAAAGTTTTAAGAAGTTATTTAATCCGAAGGGGTATCTCATAATGGAAACAAATGACTTTTGTGTTTTTCATAGTATGATAAATATAATAATTTGTTAGAAACTTGAATACGAATGCATATGCATTCGCACATTAGTGTACTTTCATATATATTTTATTTCGCTCACTAAGTTTTATTTTCACGTTTACTAAAAATAATTTACATGTTACATGTGCATGGTTTGTTTTGATTTAATTCTTTTTATCCGATTTTAATGGAATTTAGTAGGTTTTATAAATAAATAACATCGGAAACATATAACAATGTCCATACGCCAACAATAGGCTACGTCAATTATAATAAAAATATTTTTTTTATGTGTCTATCATTGTGCAGTATGCAAAATTGCTATAAATTTATGTTTTATTTCTCTCGTATTGAATGAATTTTACAGCTATTACAGCTTTTGTAATATAACATTTCAAGTTCAATAGTATTTTAAAATTTTAATTACTTTTAGTTAATTAATTTTAATATATTAGTTAACTGAGAAATATTGATAAATAAAATAATATAAATTAAGAGTGGCTTTGCTCGATTTATTCTAGAATCGCTTATTAAATAGGATGAACTACTTGGATGAACTACTAGACAAATAAATACAATCACCAAAATTTTATCATAATTTTGTTTATTATACGCAAAAAGACAACACAATCAGTGGCGTAGCGAGTATAATTGGCGTCCGTGGCACGATACGTATTTGGCGCCCGTGGCATGAAACTTTTTGCCTTTCGGTGTGGTGAGATTGCTCTTCCCGTAAAAGAAAATTCAAAAACTAATCTTTAAAATGTCATTTTAGAGCATTTTACTAAGTACAAATGTATAATGCTCGTACAGAATACTTAGACATTTTAAAGAAGTTTTAAGTGCTATAACGCTTGTATGTTTTTTCCCCCTGTCTACGCCTGATAGCTGCTGGCTTACTTATGGACAGATATTTCTTCCTCTGCGTTTGGATGACTTATGATAATGGTTGGTATGCCTCGGTAGGTCACGGCTCTTCTAAAAGACTACTATAACTTCCTAGTATGATATGGGCATCAGCCTCTATGATGATGCTAACTAAGACCTTGATAGAGGAAGGAAAGGACATGTGGGAAAGGAACGATTCAGCATTAACAATATACCCAACTTTATTTGAAATAACAATGTAGTAGCGTATGTTTATAAAATATAAACTATTGAACTTTTAAGCGAATAAGCAATTTACATAAGCAACTATAAGCAAATATTTATATTATTAATTTAGTAGAAATAATTTCATTAATTTTAGTATTGATCCTATGATAATTAAACAATGTAAGCAGAAAAGCAAAATTGTACAAGCGAAGCAAATAAGCAAATGAAATTATGAGATGTATGTGAAGCTATAACAATGATTGTTTATAAGATTTTATTAACTACCTTATTCAAAAAAAGTCTTGTTATCTCGACCCGCTTAAATGGTTTTAAAATCCCAAACAGATTTTTGTCTGATTATCCTAAGTTTATTTCCTTTTACGTACTGTAATTTCTGGTTCCGAATTATTTATATTCATTTTTGTTGTTTTTTTCTTGGAATAAACTAGTTTCCGTATGGAGACTAGATCCTAGTCACAACCTGATTTACTTCAACCCTATTCAACCCCTGTCTATCCCTTTGCTAACATCCAGGAATAAACCCTTAAAAACTGTATCCCTTTACTAAAATCCTTTACTAAAATGTCTAAGGGTGTTGTCTACTCAAACCTATTCTCATACAATAATCCCTTCAAGCCGTCAAATTCCATATTACTATCTATACATTCCTTATCAAACCATAATTTTCAAAAGATATCAGCAATTCAATAAAGTTCGTTATTGCAAATAAATACTGTCTGTAGCGCACTCTTCACTAGTTTTTCTTCCAGAACCGGTAAAATGTTCTTATTTTAAACGTAATGGCTTTGTATTAATACATACAACTCAATCATTATTCTATAAATCAGGTATCACAACAATCGAGGTGAAATAAAGTTCACCTTAAGTAGATCTTGTGTCGGCAACACCTTTACCTGCACAAGTGGAACCCTACCCTATATGTACTTGTTTGGATAACCTAAGGTTCCCATCCAAACCAGAAATACTAATGGTTATTATCAGTCCGTCACACCGAGACTACCCCACGTGCTCAAAGTCATATATTCTCGAAATCTAAATTGCACTACACAAAGTGCTCACAATCATATTTTCAAAATCTAAATTGCACTCCTCCGCAAAGTGCTTCAAATCTGTATATATATTTTAAAACTCGAATATTCTCCAAACTTTTTCTAACACGTACCATCTGGTAAAGCCACATCCACACTAAAATCCACATATAATTGAAATTCCCGTTCTCATTAACCCCTTACAGCCCAAAATGCCCCCGCCCCCCTTATTTTTAATTTCCTAATTTTTACAATAAAAATCAAAAATGGATCATTACCCTCAAAAAACACTATATCTTTAACACATATCTAGAAATCTTCAGCACATTTAACTAATTATGCCTACTTCTCAATATGATCATACGGTTCACCATAATATATATTTAAGAAACATTTCAAATGAAATAGGTCCGTGAGGCAGTAGCCATCTCAGTGCCTATTCCCTTGAATAAATTTCTTAAATGACAAGTTGAGGAGAACTAGTTACTGAAGGTAACTACCCTCAACATAAATGATTCTAAGTTATATATCAAAATTCTAATAAGATTCAAAAATCGAACCAATCCTTTCCAAGGCAGCTTTAACGTGTTGGTCCCCTTCCTAAATCTCCAAGATGTTCAGTTCTCCAAAACTGGCCTTATTCACCCCGAACCGCTGGTACTCCTTATGAAGGCTAAATTATGAAGGCACATTTTTCTTATCTTTCATTTCTCTAGAAACTTCTTACATGATATTGAGGAACTTACGCTTTTTAGGCCATCTTTGGCTGAATTTCTAGTGAACTAAGACTGATTCCATCTTTATTTAATGATTAATTGGTAAGTACCCATAAACTACCAATATGGCGCAGAAGCGCTTCTACTCAAGCGTGTGTGAACCGTAAGACAGTAAACTTTATATAAAGTATATACACTAACAACCTTGTATAATTATCGTACTAAGGTAAGGTATAAAAGATTAATTTAACCTACTGTGTTCGTCTTTTACATTTTGTGTATTTGAATATCCGCAAAATCTCTTTATTCCTTGACATATCCTTTTCCCTATGATCCTAGCTTTACATCTGTTGAAAAATTCATAGTGTTTCTTCTATTTCACGCAAAACACTCGATTCATTTACCATAGACGGATTTCGTGTAAACCGCAATGATTTATAGATGTCAATTATTGTATCAACTAGACATTTGATATTTCTTTACGTACATACAAAGTGGCACATAACTGCCTTAAAACTCAATATTTTCCTTAATGTAGAAGTAATAAAAATATTATACAAAGACTAGAGGCTTAAATTTAAAAATAATTTTAATATATTCCACAATTAAAATATTATATGTTAATATACAAGATATATTCCATGATTCATTTTTTTTTTTCAAATAGTCGCATCGATTTGTTGTTTCGAATTTTGTTTGTAGTGATTAATCCCAGTTTTTATTTCGAGTTTTTTACTCTACTCTTTCCTCAATTTTCAGTGGTAATTGCATCTATGAATGGCGTGCTTGTTAGCTCTGAGTACCTAGGGGAGGGGGGGGGGGGCAATTGAAGTTGTCTCTTCCCTTGCTGTTGTTTGTTTGGTTTGTGCTCTCATTTCATTTCTCTCATACATTTTTTCCCAGTTCTTTGAGTCTGTCGTTTACATGAGTGAGTAAACTCATATTTTCTCGCCTTCTTTTTGCGGCACTTAAAATATTTTTGGCTTTTAAGTCTAAGTCTTTATGTTTTAAGTCTTTTAACTCTGGTTTTTAAGGCTGTCTTTATTTCTCGCATACCATGGCAGATCAATAGCTCTACAGAGCATTATATTATGTCTAATTATTGCTCTTTGCTGTCCATTTTGGATCCTGTTGGCCATATTTGTAGAGTAGTTGCGGTTTTAATAGCCTGGTCAATATTTTACTTGCTCAATTGTTTTCTTTCTGTTTTTAATATGTGGTATACTTTCCTTGCTATAGCAGATCTATTATTGATATTGTCACGGTTATTTAAGGGCGAAAGCTTCTAGTGAATGCTAAAATACAGGCATTTGATTAAAAAGAACTGTAAAGTATAAATAAGATACGATATTACAATTAATTCTAATAAATAAATCACGGTAAAGTCTATCAACGATAACATGTTAGGTTAGGAATATCAAATATAGCAAAAATAGGTCAGTTAATCACGAATGTCGAAAGCCACCGTTATAATAGTTTTTCTTACACTTGTTATAATAGTAGTAAGAAAAAATTAGCGACAGAGGGCGCTTAAGACGTGAAAAATTATTTTGTAATAGAATCTACAGCAAAACACAAACAAAATTAAGGATTACATTTGAAAACAAAAGTTTGTGTGAAAAGAAATGAGATAAGTGAGGAATGACAGTCAAAAGCCTTTACTTCCAGGCTAGAATGGTAAAATAATTTTGAAAATTGCGACTCATAACGTCACATGGTTCCGGAATCGAGATGTTTGGTCGCGATTTTGTAACACCAAGGGATATGTATAAATATATATATATAAAGAAAATTTACCAAAGGACCAGATCTTATTCAAACATTGAAAAATCTTTTCCTTTGATTTAAATCAATTATTTAATTAAAAGCAATTTGGTTTTAGACAAAATCTATCTGCAAACTTAGCTGTAAACATTATTATGGGGTATACGAAAGGTATAAGGGTAATGAGGATTATTGGGTATAAGGAGTAATCGCGAAAATTTTTTTGTAATTTGCAAAAATCTTTAACTCTATCTACTTGAAGGAAACCTAAAATTTTTAATCATCCAAACCTAATGCTAAATGAACTAAACCCCATTCTCCCTTCAGGGCGAATGGATGGATTTTTCCCTTATCTTATCTATTCCTCTACATTCGCGCCACCTCTTTAATTAATTTCTTACCTCTCATAATTTTCCAACTCGATCCGCTCCTTTCCATTCTCTCATCTCATTCATTACACACATCTACTCAACATTCTTCATCATTTTTCCTTTCTTTATTTTTCCTTATTTCTCTCCTCTATACTTTCCATCTCCTTTTATTTCTCTCTTCATAGCCTATTTACCTTGTTCTATTTATTTAATACCAAACTATTTTTATTAATTCCAATCCTTTTCCTTCCTCTCCTAATGTTACCCTTGAGTTTTCCCCCGACTTCCTTTCCTTCTCACTCCACAATATCCGCTCGCATTCTTTTATCGAATAATTTCATTTTTCTTTTTTCTTTCCGCATATCCTACACATTCTATCTAGCTCTTTCAACCAGTACTTATTTCCCTCTCCTCATATCCACATTTGAATCTTGCAATCGTTCTTTAGTCTTCACATCTCAAACCTGATAATAAATACTTAGCTGTACCCTCTTCTTCCCTAATCCACATATACCTATTATTATACCTACTTTCACCTATTCTATTATCTCTCTCTTGCCTTTCCACATCTTTCATTCTTTGTTTAATCTCATTCACCGCTTTGCTCCCACCCATCACCATCTCCCACCATCTTTCATTTGACCATTCAATCCTACAGTTCACATTTGATCTAACCCTAATCCATTCGTTCTTGCTTCTATCATTTTCTGCTGTCTACATTCCTTCCAAGTATACTTGTCTTATCAACCTTCGTCCTTCAATACTAAGGAGAAGGCGTAAGAAGAAGAAGAAGATTATGTATGCATTTTGTTCGGTTAGAAAATGTTAGGAATTTATTAGAATTGAAACATCATCGCTTTGCGTCCGGCGCGGTATGCAGGTCGGTGCGGCATGGTGGGCGGTGCTATAAATCCCATCCGCGCTTAACGTGTAGAAGTGTAGAATTCTTAAAATGTACAAAGTGTAGCTTAACCGTGTAGAAGTCATTTGTTGTTCATGTATTATTCTACTAGAACCAAACTGAAGAATGGACCATGCAGCTGCATATTTTTGACTGAGTATCCTCTCGGCCGATACGTGTGCTGCGTAGTTTGCCAGCTACCGATGTATACATTGCATGGGTGTATAATCAAATATTCTCTTCCATGAAAGTAGAAAACTATGCTAGTGCTTTCTAAGTAAAAATCTTTTTCTATTTATTATTAAGGTAGTTTTCAATGAACGATCGAAAAAGAAATGGCAGAAAAAAAAAACAAATTTATAAAAAATAATTCATGGACTCGATGTGTTATTGGTTCCAAATGGGAACAAGTCTTTTCAAATAACATCACCTTCCAAACCTAGACCTCGTGATAACAGTTCTTTAAGGAAACATAGATGGTTACATACTTATTGAAAGAAATAAATTACATTACAGTAAATTATTTAAAATTTTTAAATAACAGTTATGCTACTTAATATAAAATTATCTCTATTGTTTTAAATTTACTAGTAGTACACTATTTTGCTATCTATATAATTACGTTTGCATTCAAGTTTATTTAGGATTATATAAAACAATGTTTATAAACGATGCAAATTTACACGCGTCTATAAGTAAACATGAAAAAAAACGCTTCTAAAAATAAATATGATAATTTAGATTATCTAGATTAATAATTAATAGAACAAATAGTCAAGTGTATCATAGATCTCACGGTAATTATTGTCTTTAATGTTCATAGAATTAATAAACGCAACATCAAATTTTAAAAATAACTTTAGAAATTAGTTATTTATGCTGATTTCTATTTCCGCGTATATTATTAAAACAAACATTTGAAAAGTTAGAAAATGATCGTCTTTCCTCGGCCTCAGCAAATCCTGAGGACTTTCCACATCTTTGTTAGTTTTCAGGTTTCTGTTCTGTTCTAGTCTTTGCGGTGTAGGCGGTAGGTTGCTATAACATATTCGCAATTAATCTCGTTCCAAATATTAACGCTTTACTATCCATTTGTCGGATTTCTTTTAGAATGCCTGTCCAAAACACTCGCCATTTTGACAAACAAAAATGCAATATCTTACACAATCAGGGCCTTTACCCGTATTTCGGTTCATTTGCTCCTAATATTTTACTTACAAAGACATTTTGCTCTTGGAGAAATTAAAATTTGAGAAGTCAAAGAAATGGCGCCTGTTTAACACAAATTTGTGGAGAATAAATTACATCCGGTCTCCTTAATTTCAGCTCAGCAAGATGGACCCCTTCCACTTATCACAACAATTGTGCTATCCAAACTCTCAATGGGTTAACGACACGTAATCCAGTAACCAATCGGATAACGTGACTTTACATAGAAGTACAACAATTCCCGAAGTACAATCGTCCCTCCAAAAGGAAAATCGATAAACAATTCCTCAACAGTTTTAACATTCCAGATAAATTAAAGATGAAACAGGTCGCTCGTATACAAGGACATCTAACGAACAACTTCCTACTGTTCGGAATAGTTACTAAGTGGTTCGGTATAGTTCCTCAATTTTCTGCAAATTGTGCACGATACTGGGCTTACACCAGCAAGCACAATTCCCCGCAGCACCTGTACCACGTCCTCCACTACAACCACTACTAACACTCCAATGGACTAATTAAAGCCTACGTTTGTTTGTGGGAGATGTTAAAGGTGTCTCTTAGCAACTGCAAGATCACTTTTTTTGACGTCTGCATCTGGGTGAATGCTGAGAACCTGTAGCATATCCAAATCATTCTCTGGAGCCCATCGACTTACATTTGCCTCATGCCAAAAGCAAACATTTATGTGGATGAGAAAATATGCAACACGTTTCATTCCTTTCAATTGTCGTTGAGGAATAATCAACTGTTTAGTGAAGAGGACAATTTTAAATGCATATATTGCCTTTGCCAACCACCTTGCTTGATGCACAGCCCCTGGGATCTTGAAACTAAACTCTCCTAGGTAGAAGAGTGAGAGTTCTAATAAATCTTTGTTATCTTCTCTTTGATGTGTTCCAGCCTTCCTTTATTCAACATTATCTTATGTAACTGCTTGTTAAGTGAACCCCACAGACTTTGGACCTTGCAAAAAATCTGGATGTCAAGACCACTTGATGGTATGCCACAACACTCCTTTCAATATTATGGATATGATGACGGCGTGATGGGGTTCATACGTGCGATGACGGCAAGCCAACCACAACAATGTTCTTTAAATTCTCTAAACGATGTTCTCTAAAACAAAGTTCGCCCGCATTCCCTTTCAATTCTGGTACATGCTCCTGTGATCAGCCCTGTGTTGAATACCGTAGTATCAAAAGACATACCGATGATATTGTCACGTAGTCCAAATTCGTCTACTTCCCGAATAATAACTTCAGCCATTTGCCCACCAATGCCTTTCAGGCAAACGGGTGGTACACTAAGCAGAAACTTTGCCAGTCACTAGAACTGCAACTTTGTATTCCAAAGTTTTGACACCCACATGAGTAATTGAGGGCAACAGTTTACTATCCCAATGCAAGAACAAATGAGGAGGATTTTCAAAGAGTGATATTTCTATTTTCTTTGATAGATAGTTAGATAAGACCTTTATTGGCATGTTTCAAATATTAATTATAGGTGCAGAAAATGAAAAGTCAATATAATAAATAGCAAAAAGAAATATTAATACCAAACATAACCAATTAATAAATTCCTAAACTTCTTCAAGGGAGAAGCGAAGACCAATGTTAAATTATCTATCCACCTGTAATCTCTCCATTCCATTCCATCCTTTCCCAGAACCCTCCCCTTTATCCCCCCTTTTTTCACCCCTATCCTTCTTCCCACTCACTCATTTCCCGTACCTCTTCGTATTATTTCTTTCATTATTCTTCTCATAGTATCTAAATCCTTTCCTTCTTCACCCAAACTAACCCTCCAATTTTCCCCCAACACCTTTTCTTTCTCACTTCATTCTATCACCTCACACTCATTCATCCAGTGAACCCAAATTTCTTTTTTTCCCCACTTATCCTACATATTCTCTCCTGCTTTTTCATCCAGTATTTATTACCCCCCTCCTCATTCCCACATTTAAACCTAGCAATCATTCTTTTCTCTTCCATAGATAAATCTGATTTCAGATAACTTCCTCTTATTCTGGCCTTCCTCTCTTGCATTTCCACATATATTATCCTCTCCATAATCTCATTAACTACTTCACCCCCACCCATCATTTCCTGAAACCATCTTTCCTATGACCATATAATCATTCTATTCATTTTTACTCATTCTATTAATTCTATTCATTTTTATCCATTCATTTTTATCTATTCATTTTTATCCATCCACCCCTTCCACCCGCTTACATTCCTTCCATATAAACTTCCTTAACTATCCTTCTCCTTTCATCCATACAGAACTTCCCTTCAAGTTTCACCATTCGATTTACTCCACTTATCCAACATTCCTGGTTTCCCATCACCCATAAAACACATTTCTGGTCTTCCTATTCAACCATAGTATCCTTTTCATACATCCAATCTGCACTCTCTCCATCCTCTCTGTTTCTACAACCGCCCATACTTCCACTCCATACATCATTATACTATTCACGTACACATCCATTATCTTCAATCTCATTCCCACTGAGTATCCAAATATTCTCTCCATCACCACTCTTATTCTCTCCATCTCTCCCATTGCGTTTTTCGACAACATATCCATGTGGTCTTTACATTACCCATTTTGGGCCAATAAAAATCCTAAATACCTAAATGTCTTCACTCTCCCGTTCTCCCCCGTCTCCTTATCTCAAACACTTCTTTCCTACAATCTCTACCTCCTTTCTTATACACCATTACTTTCGTCTTTTCCACACTCACTACCAACCCCCTTCTATCCATATATCCCTTCAGTCTGCCTATTATTTCACTCATTTCCTCCCAGGTTCCTTCCAGATTTTCTTTAATATTTTACTTCCATTTATCGCCCGAGCTAGTTGGAGATAAACGGTAGTTAGAGATAAGGAAATTTTTTAATCATCGAGGCCAAGACTCTTTGTAGTTGCTATAAATAAACTACTTGCTTGTCAAACAGAAAGCTGTTCTGGATCCCAAGTGAGTGTCTGATCAACAGGTTTTAATCTAGGAAAAATTCTTTGGTATTATTTATACAGTTTCTTTGTACGAGCAGGGATATTCTTGTCCATCTTAACAGGAATATTTACTTTCCTCCACACTTCCTGTAGTTTAGTCGTGTCTTGTTAGATTTAGATGTTAGAAGTGTTTCTTTTATTTCCTTCTAATGGCAAATAAAATCTAAAAGTACTTGTTCCTTTGAGGGGACCCGAGCTCCTAAACCTCCCCACTAGTCACCTTTTCTGGTTCCCATTCCAAATTCCTCTTCTGGTTCTCATTTTAAAGTTCAGTTACATACATGAGAATCCCATTAGCACGAAGCACTTCAATATTAGAAATTTCACTAGTTTGAGATATAAGTGGTCCAAGTGAGCAACCTGTAAATATTATCTAATCTTCTTGAAATTTGGCTTATATACCTTTTATATCACTGAGACGTGAGGCGTAAGTAAAGTCATATGAAAATTACATCTTTGAAAAAATGAAACACTCTAAAGTACATCCTACAAAATTTCCGTAGCCTCGAATTGTTTATCACAAGTAGTCATTAATTTTTATCATGACTGAATGCATTTATTCAGTCATTCATATGTATAAAGCTAAAATAATTTTTAGCTATAAAAATTATAATAAAATATTTACAACATTTCAAATGTAATAAACTGAGCATTTGATGTTACTATAAATCTTTATGCGATTTATGGGTTAGTTGAGATTAAATCCTTTCGTCTAAATTCGACTGAAATATACGTATTAAGGACGAACAATAGGAAGAGGAACTACGCTCGAATTATTCATTAAGCATAATGATTTATGAGTTTAGGTTCTTTTAAAACGTTTGTTTGAAAAAAGAATTGATACAATTAATTTGAGCTGAAGCAACCAAACGCTTTCATTAAGTCGATCTAAATTTTAAATTTTTGTTTATTTTATTATTAAAGCAGTCAAGATTTTTTTTTTCGGAAAATTATTTAAAAATTCTCTTTCAGCGAAATTCGTAAATGTTGTTTTTTTTGAGTTGGGAATCATTATTGCATTGAAATAAAAGGAAACATAAAATTTGATTAAAACAACCCCGTCGTGTTTAGACGGAAAGTATAGCTTAGAAATGATTCAATCTCCGTCAGGAAAATTACCTTTCTTTATATTTATTTCCTGACTTTCGTGAGAAGAGAAATACACCAAACTAAAGAAAGATAAAAACATGCCTACGAAAAAAATCTATCATATGATTTTTTTACAGAAAAATCCAGTTTAGAACAAGAGTCGTTTTTTGCTTAAAATAAATTGAGTTCTTCGAATCGTACATATGATTTCTTACATTTTAATTGGAAGTAACTTAACAAGATAACTTTACCTAAGGAAACAATAATAATAATTAGGGTAAGCAGGTCGTCATCGAAAAAGGAGATGACATACGTAATGACGTCATACGTCATTCGAAGAACGTCATATGAATGACGTTCTGAAAAGTAAGGGTGTTGATAAAGCTTAATACCTTATAGCAGAAATGGCCATCCATCCGCGGTTCATCGACATTTTTTATGATTTGTTAGTCTCTCATATTTGTTACAAATTTTTGGAAGGGGACGTGCGCAATCTAACTAATAATTAACCACTTCATGTAATAAACGGCGATACCCATCCATATGATAAAGATCCTTTATTGGCATAATTCAATATACAACGCTATATACCAGGTCTACTCAGATAGTAACTTACGTTTTGGAATAAAAAATACCCAAGTGAAAAGAAACTTATTTATTATTTCAATTTGGAAGTCACAATCTTAAACTATTTTTGAACATAGTTACTGTTCACATTAAGGCATTTATCATAACAATGCACACGCTTATTAATTCCATCGTCCTAGAAGTTTGCCGCCTGAGACTTCAACCACTCAATCATGTCTATTAACAGTTCCGCGTCATCGTCGAAGCGCTGCGTTGCGAGTCAGATCTTCATGTTTGGAAAGAAGTGCTTGTCGCTCGGCGCAAGATCCGAACTATGCGGCGGATGATGAAACATCTCCAATCCAAAGCGATCCAAGAGTTCCCGAGTGCGATTGGCCGTGTGCGGGCGGGCGTTGTCATGAATAAACAAAACCTTGGAACTCAATTTTTCCCGACGCTTGTTTGGAATCGCTCTTCTTAGCTTTTTCAGTATTTCACAATATCTCTCAGAGTTTATTATTTAACCACTTTCGAGGAAATCCTCCAGAAGCTCACCCTCCCTGTCCCAAAAAAACGGTCGCCATGATATTTCTTGATGATAAAGTTTGCAAACATTTTCAAGGTTTTTTCTGAGAACTTGTGTGTCCCATGGACCATCAGTCATAATGGTCGGTCGGGCACGTCGTGCATGTTAGTGTGGCCATTTTGTTTTGAAACTTAATACACCACTGCCATCTTCCGCCTTCGCTCAAAACGTTGTTTCCGTACACTCTACTGAGTTTCCGATGAATTTCAATTGGCCTGTGGTTTTCCGCCAATAAAAATCTAATCACCGAACGCACCTCGCAATTCGAGGGATTTTCTATTGCAGCACATAGTTTAAAAATTCATGGTGAACAAAGCAGAAACAGCACAAACCGCACGCTACCACAGTTGGATGCTTATCGAGTGAAGAAGGTACGCTCTGAAACTAACGTGGTGCCGCTAGCTCCGCCCCTCGCCTTACCACGCCAAAACATAAGTTACTATCTGGATACCGTCGTATATAATATATAAGCTAATGAACAACAAAAGTAAAGGACCAATAAATTTATATAAAATAATTGTAACCTAAAGTAAAAACTTCTATTTCCTCCTTTCATATTCCTAATCTTCTCCTTTTCTAATTAATTAATTAAAATCTCTATTGGCATTAAATCAGTATTACATTTAGCAGAACAAAATACGTACAGTGCAAAACAAAGACAATACAACACTTACAATACAAAAACCAAGATAAAAACACAAACAATATTTCTCCCTCTGGAGAACGGAGAAAGGTGTATTCCGACTAGCACTCCCTTTCTATTTGCTACTTAATATTTGCCTTATATCTTTCTTGAATCCTACGCATAATTTCCAACCCCTACCCTTCATTTCCAAGCACACTCTCCAATTCTCGCTTCATTCTCTCTCATCCTCATTTCACTCTATTCCATTACATTCTTTCCGTCAGTGTCCCCACTTTTCCTCCTTCGCCCCACATATCCTACACATTTTCCTACTCTCATCCATCCAGTATCTATTTCTCTTCTCTTCATTTCCACATCTGTATCTCACAATTATTCTCTTATCTATGATACTACAAACTGACCTTAAATACTCCTCGATACCTTTATTATATCTGTTATTTTTTATTTTTTCATCCCTCTCCTGCTTTCCTACATCTTTCATTCTCTTTTCCAATTTATTAAGCATGCCTATCTCATTCTATTTGTTTTGTGGAGGATCTTAAAGGTAAATGTGAGACAACAGACTCCTCTCGCGTGCCTAAATACCAGAGCGCGAAGAACCTATGAGGATGGAAGTCCGCAATGCTATTACCATCCCTTTCCCAACAGCAAGTGCTGGCAAGGCAGTGGGACACGAGCGGACCCTTGACTCATTAAACCCGTGAGGCATTTAAGTGCCCGTTTCACTGACCCTCATGGCGGTAGCAGTCTCCCTGGAACGACGCTAGCATTACTTCGGGGAGACTAGAGAGATGTAGATGTCTAAGTCACAGTGCAAATGTGAAGATGCAGTTGTGCAGCCCTTTGCGTTGGAGATAAATGCTTCTCACAACATATAGTTTATACCAACTCTGATAGGCGACCCAGATCGACCCTTCGGAGGCCGCCAAGCAGATGCACTTGTGAGCATTTCCGGATGTCTATTCTGTCTCACAATAGACTAACATAATTGCTGGGCCACTTCCCACGTCTGAGTGGATTGTGTCATTCTTTCCACAAAGTTGAGTGGCAAAGGAGGGGACAAAAGAAGATGGTATGTTGTGCGCTATCTTAATGGCTCTCACACTGGGCGCACGTTTAAGTGAACGAGCGTTTGAAACGTTACAAGTAGGACATAACGTGTCCGTGTCGAAATAGGACCTGCGTTAAATAGAAGCTAGAATCTCCCCGTCTCTTCTCGGACCATGCCTTTATGTCTGGTATCGTTTGGTGCGTCCAGTGTCCTTTACTCGATTTGTCTCACTCCTCTTGCCATCTCGCGTACAATCTACTTCTGGCAGTTGTTTAATCTTCCTCGCTATTGCATTTAATACGAACTTCATGTATTTCTGCCTTTTCAAAAGTCACGAGCTTTACGGATGGTGTTGCAGCTATTACGCACAGAGCATCCGTGGATAATATCCTGTACACTGTGGTGACTCCTATTAACCCGGTCCTTTGTACTTTGGACAAAAGTTGCGCCGTTTTCCGTACATCTACTAACCCTGCCCATACCGGAGCTGCATAGAGCATAAATGAATGAATGACAGTAAGGAGAACTTCCCGTTTTGAGGTGATAGGCATTTTTGCCATTGGCATGCGTCTTCTCAACTTGAACGATTGCTGCATGGCTTTTGATACAACCCTGTGCATGTGTTCAATACACGACAGATTTATGTCCAATGTGATACAGAGATATTTTATGCTGGTAGTTGTTTGATTTTCCTCCCTTTTTGATTTTCCTGCCCGCCGATAGATGTCGTGTTTTCCATTTTCCCGTTGAACACAATTGTTTCAGTTTTTTTCTGGAGCAATTTCTAGCTGCTCTTTTAACCACCATGCGACAATTTTTATGGAGGTGTTTAAAGCTATTTCTATTCGGGACTCCTTGCTAGCTATTCCTATTAAAGCAACATCGTCTGCAATTCCTACAAATCCCAGGACTGACCCCTGTGGGACTCCAAAGGTCAGTTCTCGTTTTCTAGGGCCGGCCCGGTATCGGGTATGTTATACTCCGATGGTTGAAGTAGTCGTCTATGACCATCAGTAGGTATATGGGCACATTACATTAAATTGCTGTCTCCAGGATTTTGTGCCAGTTTGCGGAGTAGAGCGCGTTTTTGACGTCAATCGTCACCATCGCTCGGAGTTTCCGCGTGTGTGGAGTTACAGCCGTAGCCTCCTTTGCTAGCTTCACTATCTTCTCGATTGCGCTGTCCGTGGATTTCACCTTTTGAAAGCCGAAATTATTTGCAGCAAAGCTTCCCAAACTTTGTTTCCAGGTCTCCAACCGCCCTAACAGTATTCTCTCAAAGTCCTTTGCCATGGTTTTGAGTAGGCAGATTGGCCGATAGCTGTTTACTATTGATTGCTGTTGACTCTTGGGGGATTAGAATGATTGAAGCTTCTTTCCAGGATTGAATTGAAGCATTTATTCAACGACCATCCAATCCTTTCAAATGGTTTTTTTTTACTCCTCAGAAAGCAGTAATTCCAACATCGGTCCTCGTTCATTTCAGATACATAATCTTCAGCAATCTGTCACTCTCATCCATAACCACATTTCTCTCAAACATTGCCATTTTTTAAATTCAGCCACCTACCATTTATACCTGTTACATTCCTGCAATACATCTCATATGGCGTCGATCTCTCCACTCCTATTATTCTCTTCAAACATCCTATTTGCTCTATTTCCATTTTTTCTCTTTCACATATTGCTCATAGACTTCAGTCCCATACATTATTATATTTCCAGCACACACATCTATAATATTCATCATCATTTTTATCGATTCCCCAAATTACCCTTCTCACACGCATCTAATTCTTTCCAATACAGGCCTCGCTTTCTTTACTACCCATTCCGCGACTACATATATTCCAAGTATATGTATTTTTTCATTCAATTTCAAAATTATCCTTTTTACTTTCACGCCCTGTTCTCTTGCACACCATCACTTTTGTCTTTTCCACATTCAATACTGACCCTCTTGTAGCCATATATCCTTTTGCTGTCTTTATCACATCTGCCATTCTCTACTAATGCGTGCCATACAAACTATATTATCCATATAACTCATCCTCCATAACAGCCATGTAAATATTAAATAAATTTGTCACGCATTGGACAACATTTGTCTAAGGAAACAATTTCAACGACATTTTTAGAGTTTTACTTAAATATGTAATTGAAGAAGTACACTTAATTTTAAAATTCTGTATTTGTGGCGTATGGTATGTAGTTACCTCAGTAATCAATGTATTGGTATAATTGTATCTTTTGGAAAATAAAATTGTATAAAACAGAATCTCCTCTATAAAAACCTATCAGAAAAGAAATATGATTAAAAATTGATAAGCAGTTTTCCTGAAACTGTGAACTACGAGATATAGAGACGAGAGTGTAAGCAAACTAAAGGGAATAAACTGTCTCCGATAATTTATTATTTACTAACATGAGAATGTAAAACGGAAATCCTCGATGCTACAAGGAAGATGACAGCGCGTCTGAGAAAGCTAGGATACGATATTCTTGTTGTTATATATCTTTAACAAGTTGGGGCCTTCAGAAATCCTTGAGTTTTAGCACGAGTTTTATCCCACGTGTGTCTCGCGCCGCGCGAGAAATATTTTTCCGAATCTAATTAAATTTGGAGTTTTGGGCGATGTTCTAGTTTAAATTGAATTGTATCATTTCCGTTTGATTCGACTGTGTTGATGGTTTGAAAATTATGCAAATTAAGAGTTTTAATTAAAGATGTAAATAAAGTTTCTTAATATTTTAAACATTCTAATTAATTTAGGAAAAATATAATTTGTAACATTTCTGTTTAAAATTTTATGGATGCAATTCATTTAACAATAGCTGTAATTTACTCACATAAAATGTTGATTCATATCAATGCAATTGTGTTTCCCTGAAATAATCCTTCATTTTCGCAAGCTTTATGTGTTAATCCTTAGTAACAATGGAATGCAAATAGCTATTTTTAACCTTTCAGATTCAAAATTTAAGGCAGATAGTAGTCGTTTATAATTTAATTCCTATGTTTGGTAGATTATAAAAAAGGATTTGTAAATGACTACTGGTCTAAGTAGCAGGAACTTTTGTTCGAAATAAAAGTCCCAAAGCACCTGGTGCACACTTATTTGAAACACTTTATGACAAGGGCTACGACCTAGTACGAGGGTGGCTACTTTATTTTCGGGATATGGTAACACTGTAGTTATCTGATGTTTGGCACATGAGTATTTGTCAAATTTGTTGGTATTCGAACCTACGCATTTTTTGCATATTTACATATAATGTGTTGTGATAAAGTTTATCCTGATCTTTGTGCAAAAACAAGGGAAATTAGTTTACTCCAGAATACAACTTCAGGAGATGAACATAACCTCAAAATTATAGATGTATCAAATACTATGAAATTATCGAATAAAACAGCAATCAAGCACTCATCAGCTAATTAATTCATTAATTATTAACCAATCAAGCAAACCAAGCATTCATTTATTTTATAATATTTTATTATACAAGTTTTTTATATATGCAGCCAGCGAACTACACGTATAGAATCGACGACCAAGGTCTCAAACCAAGAAACGTTCATTTTTTTGTGCACGAAAAAGGGGTGGAGCGGGAGTCTTGAGCCGGTTGCACCGGGAGAAAAGAGCGCTGCAGAGCACTGTCACAAACATGGAATATTTGTCTTCGCATTTAATACAGAAAAACCAGAAGACAAAAGAAGATGGAGAATACAGCGCGATATTCAACGTCCTTCGTGTTGTGGTTAATCTCGACAGATATTTTCACATTCGTTTTGTTTTATAGGAGTAAATGCTGTGCACTAAGAGACAGAGAGCGATGCGTTGCTTTCTCTTTTATGCCGACGAATCTCACTATCTTGTTCAGACTGATCAGAACAAGATATTGGATATCGCACGAGTGTTCCATGAGGACTTATTCATGCCGGTTCGGCCCAAACCATCGCAGAAACAACGCAAACGAACCGGTGATAATCAACGTCACAATTGCCATTCATCTGAACGTCAGAACGTCAGATCCGAAGAATTGCCAGACATAACGATCGACGAAGTACAGGCTTCGTTAGACGACATGAAAAACAAGAAAGCTCCAGGTGACAATGACATTCCGATCGAAGACATAAAAGAAGGTGGACGTGTATTGCTCGAAATGGTAACTGTTCTGTTTAACAAATGTCTCGAAAAAGAGAAAATACTGGAACCATGATAAAACGCAGTTATCACTTTGCTGCACAAGAAGGGAGAAATTACGAAACTAGAAAATTACAGGTCCATCAGTTTGCTCTCGCACTTGTACAAGCTGTTTATGAAGGTGATAACGAAAAGGATCACGAAGAAGCTATTCTTTTATCAGCCGATAGAACAAGCCGAATTTCGATCTGGTGTCCCCTTCACATATCGATGTGCATACTTTTAGTCATGACTAATTTGTATCTCATTAGCGCATTCTAGAATATTTTCTATAGCACCTGTATGACATCGGTCAATGGACTTTGTTCCCATGCCTAGCTTCTATGTATAATTAATTTGTTAAAGATGTAATTAATTAGCATAGGGTATAATCAATAACTAATATTTATCTTCGTACTTGGACCATAAAATAGATCTGGAGTAAGTTACCCGATGACTCTCCCCTTATCTAAAATCTTATTTACAAAGCTTAACCTTTTATGGCGTCTAATTACTGAGTACTTAATGCCCAATCATTTTACATAGATATTGTGCGCCTTTTTTCAGTAATTTGTTAATTAACCAATACGCCCTTACTTCTAGTTTCTTAATTTATGTCTAAATAGTCGTTTTAGTGCTCTATTTCTATCATAATAAATCAAGAGCATTTTGTGAATTTTACTTCTTTACATAAATCGTATTATACAACGCGACTGGTAAAGTGTGGGATAAGTAGTTGGCTATATTATAATTGTCGGCCGTTTCCGTTAACTTGTGCACACGGTGCAATTTTTCTCTGTACATATTGTACAAGAAAACATAAGATTTGTTTAGATAATAGGACAAAAATTTTAAACAGAAATATCATTTAAAAAGAAATATCATGAAAGAATTGTATGAACCAGTTCTTAGATAATACATCTTTGCAATTTTAAAGAAAACTGAATAGATAAAACATTAACCCTCTATTGTTATTAACGTAAAGAAAAAGGGCTCATTATACTCAGACTTATTGGTTTATATAGTGTGATTAAATCAATTACTAGAGATAAATAGATCTCTTTGTCACCAAAGGATAACGAATCCTTTTGTAAGACCTCATTTGATAACTAGATATATTAATTAAATTTATTCAGTTAATAGTTTAGTTACAAGAAATAAGACTTTTTCGTAGGATGCTTTGAAAGTAAATTTTTAATCTTTGAATAGAAGTAGATATTTTCCTGTCTAACAATTTTTATATTTTGGTAAAAATTTTAATTACAAATTATCCTACATACTTTTATTATAAAATATTGCAGCGACGTATCCAGAAATATTTCTAAGTTCCAGTATATTGTAACGCCAGAAATTGCCGTCATCTTAAATAAATTTTACTGTACAAATTTTTATATAATTGATATTCAAGTATCATCAAAATTAATTCAAACTGGTTGATTCCTTTGAAATGTTTGGTGCGTCAATCATTCTCAAGGTCAAACAAAATTAAATCAAACTTGTTAAAGTTATTTAACACCTTGAGTATCGATTAAACTTTCCTTCATAACAGAAAATATCATTTAAAACATTAAAAAGTTGACACCTACAAAAAAATGTTAAATATAGGATTTCTATGGAAATTGAAAGAAATGCGCTTATGGCTTTTTTCCGACGGACATAATGGGTTTAGTAAAGTAATATAAATTTCAGGTAGCAGGGGAAAGCCGTTGATTGGCTAGTTTTAGCTGTTAACTTGACTAGTTGATTGGCTAGTTTTAGATGGGTAAGGGGTACGGTGTTATCAATACGTATCGATTTGATTGGCGATTGATGGGTACGCAGAGATAGCACAGTACACAGCGGTACACGTATGTGCGCCTACAGAACGCGCAGGTAATTAGTCGAATATTAATTATGGCCGCTGCAATTAGCGAGATTAGGGTTAATTGATAGTTAATGAAAGTATAGTAATTACGAACAAATTATGGAAGTAAGACAAAGTAGGTCAGAGATTAAGTATTATATTATTAGGCGGATCATTTTTTCAGTCAGTCTGAGAGCCAGAACACACAAAAAAATAAAAAGCAAAATGTACGCTAGTCGCAACACCGAGGTTCAAATTGTGAATAACATAATTAAAGTATTAAGATTATTTTATTGGAATAAATGGAATTTATTAGACGTAATTATCTAACTAAATCTAATTTATCAGAATTTATTAGTGAAGTAAACTTACTTTACCCGCAGTAATTATTAAACTAAATTTATTTTAGTGGAATTAATTAATGAACTAAAACTCTTTTTATCCGATTATTTACTAAATTAAATTCATAGTGTTAAGGCTTATTTTTATTTTCGTGTCGTCAACATGTCCACACCAATGTAAGTGTTTGGTTATTTTATATATATTTGAGCTAACTTTCTATGTGTATTTTATTACGCCATTTTATGTGATTTATTTTATTAGTGCGGGCTTATTAATTTATTTTATTTAAAATGAACAATAACCAGTGAATATCTACTTACTTCCTCTGTTAATTAATTTATTTATTACAATTTTTGTTATTTTGTTGTTACAATTTTTCTGAAGAGGATACATTAACGTTAAACTTATTGACGTTGTTTTTTTTTCACGCCTGTCCTGTAGAAAATTGTGCTCAAGGACTTCAAAATTTAAGGACTTAATAAATATTGATGCCGACAGCTAAGCCGTCTGCTACCCCTCCCCCCCTCCCCCAAATTCCGTAGTTTTATTTGATCCCAAAACTTTGTGAAGGGATTATGATCGGACATAGCCACCCGACTCTCATTCTTTCCATTGTGCACGTAAGTAAAGAAGAATGTGGTTAGAATGTGGTTAGAAGAATGTAGTTCATATATAACGTGACGGAAAATATAATCTAAGACCAAAGTGCAGGTTATAAATTCTGATGATTAAAATGGGTTTAGTAATATTTATAAATTTTATAAATAATGTATTAATGTAAATTAAAATAATTAAAGTGAGCTAGATTTACCTATGCATTATTATCCTAATTAGACGCAAAAACCACACTCATAAAATCGGGCGATAAAGCCTAGCATCGCGCTTAAATAATAATCTAATTGGATGGCTAAATGAAAGCGTCACCCATAGAGTCAGAATTCTGTTCATAAATTTCGTATAAACAAAAGCTGTGCACCAGAAGGGATTAGACCTGAAATTATGAATAATTAAATTCCATTACATAACCCAATGATACGCTTATAACGATATATGTTGCAAACCAACACAGGACGAATCAAAAGATTAATTCATTTGTTTTCTTGTGGATTAACTAGTATAATCTGGAATCATTAAATTCAAACACTTTTTATTTTTCATATAAGACCGCTTCGTTTGGTAAAGATATCGCAATAAAGTATTCTCATTCCGTTTAAAACTCAATAAATGTATGACAATGAAAAAAAAATTGAATCAAGTATTCCATTATCTTTATTAATTAGTAGTGCGGTATATTTTATTTTATTGTGTGCACCGTTGTTCCTTTTAATTAAAATTATCTTTTTAATATTAATCAAATAAGTACTGGGAATTTATAATTTTTGATTCAATGGGTCAATTCCATGTCAAATCAACCAAAAAATTTCAAAATCCAACTAATCCAAGATATAAATCAGAATATGTTTTTAGAATTTATTTATCTTATTGGGTTTTGGTGTAATTAATTTTTAAACTTTGGAAAAATAGTCATTTTTTGGTATGCATTAATTTTTTAATTCTTGAATTACTCAAGTTCTATTAGGCCTAGAGAGATGTTTGATACCTTATTTTAAAGCGAATTTGATATATGATATGCTACACATGACAATGTTTGGTGAAAAAACTTTTTTTTTAATTTTCAAAAAAAAAAATTCAAATGAATTTTTTATGGTGTTTTAAAAATTTGGAAAAAAATATATGTTTCTACCAGTGTTATAGGCTTTCAATCCTAAAATTTACAGAACGTGGTGTCCATAGGATCAGGGGATATCACAAAAATTAGTTTATTAAAAAAAATGAATAAGTAGATTTTTTTAAGTTAGCGCATTTAATTCTTTTTCAAAAAAATATATGTTCTGTGCAATGTTATTAATTTTCAATCTTAGTATTTTTAAATCGCAAATCATATATGAGAGACCACAAAGGTAGAAAAAATTCCGATGAACATTTGGGTGGATGGCCATTTCTGC
>WYDF02020749.1:0-13204 GCA_009867245.2 Adranes taylori | reverse complement strand
ACATATAATTTATATATATTATCAAAATTCAAAATTAATTACTCTTCCTTCCCTTGCACTTATACACCAAACTTACCCCTACTTTCACGCCTGCTCACATATAAGCGAAGAAGGTACAGAAACGATTACTACAAATTCTTTTTCTTCCCTCTATCTCTTCTAAATGTTTTTTTCATTATCTCCGTATACTTACCTTCCTCACCCACACATATCCTCCAGATTACAGCCACCTGTCGTTGATCCTCATTCCATTCCCATAAACCAGCTCACCCAACGCTCTACACCTCCTATATTCCTCATTCATCCAATACTTCAGCAAATATCCATATCTCTTGTTGTATCATCCCCTTCTTATTCTCTCTTGCAATTCCATATCATTTAACCTCTGTTCGACCTCAAACTCACACCTTATCCCCCGGTACATCCTCTCATACCATTCACACATAGACCATCCGTACCTCTTATATACCCTTCCCATTCATTCTCTTCTTCCTTCTTGCATTCCATACTTTCCAAATATACTTTTTTTACAATTCTCTCGTTGAAGTCCTCCATCACTTTCCTTTCATATCTTACCATGTTCTTCACTCCATACACCCAACATTTTATGTAATATAATAGTAAAGGTGGTATTAAGTTACCATAAAAGTAAATTAAAGATTGGAGTGAACTAGGGAAATGACCAACTATACAAAAAAGTTAAAGTTAAAAAAAGTAGTCGCTCAACGGAATAATCAATACAACTTTAAGAATATTCAAAATAGGCAGCAGAGGGACACTGATCAGCTCAATCAAATCAAGAGGCAGTTTAATTTGGAAATACACTGGGGGCAGATTCAATTAACAAGAAAGTTATAACGAAGTAAATATTATTCGTATTGATCATAAAAATTCTTACTTCAAACCATTATTTGAAAGTAAGGCGGTACATATTATTATTATTATATAGAAAAAGACTTACAATTAAAACGAATTGTGTAATTGCGTTTAAAACATTAATAATATCCCTGGTATAAATATACTACAACCGTAGTGGATTTTAATGGCCAGAAGAAAAATAAAACAAGATGAAGCGTGCTCAGCTCGTTCGATTCGATTCTATGATGAAACCGGTTCCAGTAAGTAAGTCCTGAACACTTGTGCAGTTGTGGACTCTTTATTTTCTTCTTTTGGTCTTCATCGTTGCTTTTCTCCATATCTTCGTTGCTGCTGCTGTTGCTGTTGTTTGATATTCGAGCATATAGTCACACAAAGCAAAAAACAGTTTTGTTTTAATACGCCATATACAAAGCTGTTGACTTTTAAAATAAAGATAAGATTTTTACGGAGAACACTTTACATTACTAAATTTATCACAAATGTCTGGTTTTAAACAGAAATAAAAGGGCCACGACGTGCTGCCAAACGATTACATGTATTGTATAAATACTTTTTAATGCATTTACTGTAGAATGAGATCAACATAACCCAATAGTGAGAATGTAAAAAACAATCCTAACGAAGTGGGAACATTGGTTCACCCAGTTATATTTTAAGAAGTTACTTGTATCAGTTTAACCAAACTAAATCATCAAATTTTCTAATATTAATTTTACTAAAATATATTATATTCCATATTTTTTGTAATTGAACTAATTTAATTTGGAGTTTTTTTTTTTCGTCCTTAATGAGTTCAAAGTGAATACCTTACAAATTATTATAATCTAAAAGTAAACAAAACAAAAGTAATTATTATGATATTCATCGTGTCTACAATTCAATTTGATGATTTTATAAGATTACCAGGCAGATAGGTGTTTAATAATGTAAACACATTAATTTCAAATACATCTAGATGTACTATTGTTATCATTTTATTGAGAAACCATGTAGATATGTACTATTTGCATTTCATTGAACTGGTTCTCTTATGATTTGGTTTTCTTTTAAAAGATTTTAGTTTAAACATGTCTACTTTTCTTATTACTACGCGAGTTGTTTGTTTTAAACTTATTTTCTTTCTCTTCTATTGATTCTGTATATATTGAAAATTATTTTTAAGAATAAACGAGTTAAATTTTAGCGTTATTACTTAGTACCTCGCGTCTTATTTTGACCTAATCCTAATTCCATGAGTTACTGTAATACACGTTAATAGATTGCGCAGTACTCTAAATCAATTAATTTAATTATCTTTTAGTAAATTTAATTTTAAGTTAAATTCTTAATTAATTATTCAAGTTTAATTCAAGTTCTTTTTATTTGTTCTAACTATTCTCCCAATTGTAAATAAATATTAAGGAAATTTAGTTTATTGGTTCTCGCTAGAAACATAATTATCAACATTGATCGGTCTGTATGTCCTCTCATTTTATAGAAATTTTAAAACTTTTTTGTTTTAAACAAGTGAGACAAGACTTGCTAACTTTTCGATATGTTGTTCAAGTACTTCGTGCCGGGTCACGAAGCAATGTCAAGATACCAAAATCAAGATAATAAAAGAAATAAAAAAAATTGGATGTTTTAGGGGTTACAAATGATGAATTAATTGTGTCATTATTAAAAACAGATTACATCTATTTAGCGATCTGCTCAACGATGTTATAACCTGATAGCATATCAACAAAAACAATCCAACTTACAAACATTTCTCTAAAGATTTACAATTCTCTGAACAGATTTGTCTTCTGCTTCAAATCATGCTTAACCAGATGTGTACATTATACTATAGTATACAAACTAAGGGTAATTTGTGGAACAAATTGGCCCCGGTTTAGACGCGGATATAGAATTGCCAAAAGGTTTAAGTGGGTACAGAAGCAGAAAATCGGACAAAGAGACGAAGTCTGAAGAGATTTCGTCCTTTCGAGAAAATGTGGCCCAAAAAAGCGATCATAAAGATCCGCCTATTTGGTAGTACTAGAGAAGTAGGTGGGTTTCTTATTCCTAAAATATGGGTTTATAATTATCCGATAAAAAACTGCCTCACACAATATCTTACGCGATAAGACCGAGTGGTTCCACAAAGTAACCGTAATAAAAAAACATTAGAATTTCATTTTTTATTAGATATACATTAGTCATTTTTCGTAACTGCTAAATATAATAGATTAATAAAAAAATGCTATTTTATTTTTATTCCGCTTCTGAGAAGGTTAACAAGAAGCGCGATAAATATAAGTGCCTTATGAGTTGTCTTTATTCACGAATTTTGCAAAAAAATAAAATTCATACGCCTCTCGAATCAATGAACTTAGAAGCGCTCTCATTTGGGACAAACTTACCGATTTCAACAAATATTAGGATACTTTCACAATTTCGTGACATTGTAAAAAAGTTGTCGGTGTAAAAATATGAGTCAGGCGCAGGTGTTACTTTGTAGATGAAGGGTAAACTAGCCGCGACGCAAAAACTAGGTACAAGTGGAAGAGAAAATAGTCTTTTTATGCGAATGAGAACGACCTCTGACGTAAACCCGCGAATGCTGAGTATAGACATTTTTCGTTCATGAAGTTAGAAAGAGATAATGAAAAAATAAATTAAGTAATAGGCTTTCTAATAAGCAAAAGTGAGATGCGTCAAACTTCTGCCGAACTAGGTATGAAACAAGACGCGATCAGCCGCCCTGACAATATACAAGCGAACTCTGTGGCGAAGGAAACCAGATTTTTACTTGACAAGTCTATTTCTATCATTTTAAGTAAGTTACGCGTATTTCACCTTATGTTTCGTTTGTTGTGAGAGTTATGGCAGACGTTCAGATGTAAGTCGGGGATAATTTTCATCATAAATCTTTGATTCAGAAATTAAAACACCTTAAGTTCTTCTGATTTTATTCTGAGTAAATAATTTAATTCAATGTAAATAATGGTCATTGTCAGTCAATAGTCCCTTATTAATTACTCTCTTATTATTATTAATTAAATGTCGCTTGACCGTAGTTTTATTTAATTTCGAAACAGAGGAAAAATTGTTTTGTGTCGGTATTAACATTTATGTAGACATAATCAATCTTAACCAGACTTGTTTTATTATTTAGTAAAGTTTGTAAATCCACAACTTGGTTTTAATCAAGCACGGTCCGAACAATATTGGTTCCAATTGGTTCCTTGTCTTCCAATTGGTTCCTTGTCGATTTTATTAGTGCATGAATTTATTAAAATCTCATTAATCATTGCTCTACCATTTCCGACTAAGTAGAGTGTGTCTTAACAAGAACTGATTTATCTCGTTGAAGCTAACTCAATTCCATGTCACAAATTTCAACTTGATAATATCTTTTTTTTAAATTATGTCGAATTGCTGGGTAAGAATGAATCAAAGTAGTGTACTGGTCATAGTTACAGCAAACTTTAGCGATAGAAGATGCATAACAAACTTTCAGTTTGCAAAATGACTATTAGTCAGTCTCATAAATCTTCCATATATAATTTATATAGTATATAGCAGTTTCACAGTATCGCTGCGGCCTCTACACACAATATTATGAGTAATACATAAGCGGCACGCAGGTCAGTTCCCTTCATGCGTGTTAAAACTTGACCATCTGAATATCACCCATTAATGCATTTGCAAGCTAGCTATTATAAAACTGGACACGTGCAATATGCACAATAATAATAAATTTAATATAAAATCTTTTTACTCATAAATAAAGCGTACTAAAAGAAATTAATAGTGTTAAATTTCTAAAAACAATGTGCTTTATAATTTATAAACAATAATTACATAGATTAATCTGCGAGAGAAATATATCCTAAAAATCGCTCCAAATAAGTATTTAGTCAATTTAACTTGGGAAATATGCATGTAATGAAACATATCAAATAGTGCAACTAAATTTGTTAACTAAAAAACCAAAACCTGGTAGGTCGTTATCATTTTCAATATAACAATTTAAAAAATAAAATTGAAAAAAAAATCATAAAAATCTAGTTATTTCTATGCCCATTACTATTTCTAAAGGCAGTGACCCACGATGACTGCATGCATTCGTATCAAGCTTGCTGCCAAGAGAAAACGTGTTGATACTCCAAGGAACAGATTTGATATTGGAAAGCTGAAACAAAAAAGAATTTGCACTGGAAATAGGGAACCGGTTTAAGTGATATAAAAGAACACTGGTTAAAGGTGAAAACAGCCGTCACAGAAGAGCTGAACGAGTGATTGATTTTAAGAAGCCAAGAAGAAAGGAGAGGATATCGGAAACAACTTGGGATCATATTGAACAGCGAAAAGTTAAGTGAAACTAAACAGTAGCAAGACGCGCCTCCAGAAAATTTAGCATCAGACAGAATATCAAGCTAAGGACAAGCAGGTGAAAAAGAGTGCTAAGGCTAATCGCAGGAAATGGATTTCAGAATCGGCTGAAAATGCACAGAAAGCGGTAGCTGCTGGAAACAGAAGGACCTATACGATGTCACGAGAACTCTCTCCAAGAAGAAAGTAAACCGCAGGTGAAAAATAAACAAGGAGACCTCACTAATGACGAAGCACAACTTGCAAGGTGGCGCAAACACTTCTTGGATATGCTCAATAGAGAAAGTAAGGAAGAGGCTGAACAAGAACCTGAAGAAGAGGAAGAAATTGTTCAGAACAGAGAAGGAGTAGGACATGTAACTAACTTGGGCCCACCATCCAAGGAAGAGATAAATGCAGAGATCAAGTAGGTGAAAAATGGCAAAGGTTCCTGGAGCAGAAAATATTTCACCAGAGATCCTGTCAACTGACCTAGACACCGCCACTGATCTTGTATACCCTCTCTTTAGGAAGATTTGGAACAAAGAAAACTTGCCAAAGGAATGGAGAAAGGAACTCCTAGTTAATTACACAAGCAAGGGGACTCCAATAACTGTCATAATTGGAGAGTAATCACCCAATATCAATTCCAAGTAAAGTGCTGACGCGGGTGATACTCAACAGTATCAAAGCACAAGTGGAATCACAAATAAGAAAGTAGCAAGTAGGGTTTAGATGTCATCGTTCTTGTACCGACAAAATTAACATGCTTCGTATTATTATCGAAGAGTCAAAGGAATTTATCACTAGCCTTCATCTTCAGTTCGTAGATTTTGAAAAGGTCTTCAATTTCCTTAAAAGGGGTAGTATGTGGAAAATCTTGCAGAAATACGAAATACCGGAGAACACAACAAAAATAATTAAAGAAACATACAAGTTACATATGCAGTGTTATCCACGAAGGGAAAATCACAGATTGGAGGATCTAGATTTTGCGGATGATATCTGTCTACTCTCAGAGTACCACCTTAATATGGAATATAAATCCAAGACCTCGAGTGCAAAGCCAAGATGGTGGGCCTGTAAGTAAACTCCTCCAAGGCAAAGATTATGAATATAGATACAAGAGATATCAGAACAAGAGATATGAATACAAGAGATATTAGAGTGAAAAATGAGGACATCGAAAAAGTAAAAGAGTTCACGTACCTTGGGAGCATAGTGACCCATGGTGCTGGTGCAGCTGTCAGAGCAAGAATCCGAAAGGCAAATATGGCCTTCATTCAGCTATATGAAGGACTCTGGAGGGCAACAGAGATTTCCACAATGACCAAACTCCCAATATTTAGAACCCATGTGAAAGCATTGCTATTATACGGTTGCGAGACTTGGAAGGTCACCGCCAAAATCACCAGTAATTTGCAGATCTTCCTGAATATATGCCTGAGAAAAATTCTCCGGATCTTCTGAACAAATGTGATATCTAACGAAGATTTTTGGAACCAAACGAGAGAGGAACCATTCAATTATTCTTTGAATGGTCTTCATTCAATTATAGAGAAGAAAATGGGGGTGGATTGGTCATACCCTCCGAAAAAAACCATGGTGCCGTGGGGAGAAAGTTTTGTTCTGGAATCCGCAGGGTAAAAGGTAACGTGGAAGACCAAAGACATCATGGAGAAGGAAGGAAAGACTTTTGCAGAGCTGAAGGTCCTCACTAGAAATAGAGTGTGCTGAAGAAACTTCGACGAAGCCCTATGCTCTGGATAAGAGCGAAAGGAATTAGGTAAGTAAGTATTTCTATGCCCAGAAGGCTACTCGTAATTCTCAGTAGTACAAGGTCTTAGATTTCTGCATAAAATTTGAGGAAGCAAATATTTTGAGAATAAGATTTTTGATTTTAATAGGTTTTAGATTAACCATAAGTTAATCATCATATAATAACTTTACGCTATTATTGTTCAGGTATTATTGAAAATTTATTAAGTATGATTCAAATTCCATTATACATGGATTAATAGTTGCGTTATTATTGCAGTCTAGATTTTGTTGAGTAACATGTATATCCATTTTTATCAGGTCTGCGAAGAAAGAGATTAAAAAGTAAACCGTTGTACCGAATAAATTGAGTATGAAAAGTGAAGTGGGGCTTACATTTAGGAAATCTTCAAAGCAAATACAGAACAATCTCTGCAGTGAATAACCCAATAAATATTTTATATCGTCGTTGATCATACTATAATTATCAAAGATCCTTATCATCTAATGTTTTCGATATTTTATTATAGACCACCCAAGCTAAATATATGGTTGACTATATGGTTACGTTACCTAACATGAAGAAATAGTTTATACCTATACAAAATCTACGAAAAATCAAACAAATTAAAATTAGTAACATTATAATAATTGAATATATTAATCTTACATATTAATTCAACAAGGAATCTTGGTACCAATTAAGTAAAACTTGTAACCAGAGTTAATTATAGTTATCCCCTTATAAATTTCCACAACCATTCTACCCCCTCTTTTGTGGTACAATTTTTACCTCTCTCACGTATTGCATTCATTCCTCTTATGAACATATTCTTAAATCTTTCATACATCTCCCTACATCAACTGATATAAGAACAGGTCCTGCAGTTCCACCTTTCTCTTTATTTTCCCTTCTAAGCCATCAGTTATTCTTTCATCTATTGTGTTTCCAGCCCTTCCCTTCTTAACAATCCCAGTTTCTACTTTCTCCCTAGCACCATTATCCAGCTCTCGTCTACAATACTTTTCCTATATATACTCTTAAATAGAGAGAATCTTCTCTCTTTAATACCCTTTAATACCATTCTCTATTAAATATTTCCACCCTTTCAATTTACTTATTCTTTTTTTTATCTCTTTCCACTTTCTCTAATTCGTTCTTTTTCGTTCTCTTTTGTTTCTATCTATCTAATTTTCCGCGTCTTTTCTCCTGTTCTTACTTCTCAGAATTTTCCATTTCTTTTCCCAATTCTCATTGCCTCTTCCTATTATTCATTCTTCCTTTGTTATTTACCTCCTCTCTACATACTTCCAAATTACTTTTCACACAATCCACTATTTCCTTTATCTTATTTAATCCATTCCAATTTTTCCTTTTTAACCTTTCGTTTTCATTATCCCTCACATCCTTCTTCATTTTCCCTTCACGTCCCTAATTGTGATTCTCACGTATCCTATGATGGAAAATGCTCAGATTACTATCACTTTGAAATAAGTACTACAGTCTGCTTATTTCATTAGATATTAACCTATTTATAATAAAATCACACTAAAGCATTCCAAAAAATGGTTTACCCTAAAAAATCTTCACTAAAATCATCCAAAATAAGTGACTTACTAATTAATTATAAATTGCAAATGAAAAATAATATTAGTCACATATAAATACCAGTAAGGAAAATGTAAATTCTTTAAAAGTAAAGCAAGTAAAAAATTGAATTTAAGATTCCTTTATATGGAAAATAAATGTATCAATTATATCAAGTTACTTGAAATTCGTTAAACGAAACATACATAAATTATTAAAATACATAGATTGTTACGAACAAGATTGGACAGCTTCTGTGTTTGGTTTGTACGCCTCTAAGCTATATTTATTCTATATCTTATAAACAGATCTGATCCAGGTATATGATAATTTAAATATTAATTTTATTTTTCCCCCAACACTTTTCAATTCAATTATATATTAATAAACCACCAATATTAATAAATGGTAACAACATGAAATTGGTGAACTTTGATTGCATGAAAAACGAAAAAAAACTTCATGCGTTTTTTACGTGTGAGAAAGGATAACGTTAGATAAAAAAATTCGTGGGCGTGATCGCCACACCATCTTACATATACTGGAAATCCTACGTTTTGTTACATCTTGCATAAAACAAAAGTTGAACCTTTTAGTTATGACTGTCACCTTTTAAGTCGTCTATTAAATTCAATTAGCACAATATTTGTTTAGGGTAAACTAAACAACATTAGTTTAACCCATGAATCCCCCGCCTATCCATGAATCCCTGGTCGCCATATTTGCCTACGGCGCGGACTGTTTGCTTTGCCTGCGCTGTCCTGTTTGGCATGGCCTACGATCACTCTTGATTCTCTTTTCGACTAATTTCTAAAAGAGCAGTCTGGATTGCCTTGGTCTTATGGATTTGTCCACTTTGGCACGGTCTGCTGTCGTTTTTCAGTTAATTTTTCCCCACTACCACTTTTGAGTCACTCTTTCTTCATGTTCGCTCTGCGTAAAATTGAGGTCCCTTGTTCTCCAAGTATTATGTTTTCAACTTTCATAGGAACCGCGATATTTAATGTACTACAATAGCCAATCTGAAGTAATACGATCGCAAACTTTACAAAACAAAAAAACACCCTGTAAGTATATTAGTTTGTAATTTTAGAAAAAAATGTTTCAAATAAAATTGAACGAGGTTATGGTGACCTATAGAATAATGTTTATTCAAGTGTACTATCTTTTATAGTTCCTGAAAAATATGAAAAAGTTTGTAAAATTTTAAATGTGGCAACATTGCGCTCTATAGCACTTGCGGTGCGCTCTATAGCGCTCTATAGCACTGATGGTAATACTTTCATTCCACACATTATACAATATACTATATGCGAGCGAAATTTCAGTCTTCTAATTTTAAAACTTAATTTCTCAATAATATAATCATATCGAGCCCCTTCACAAATTATAATAACTACCCGCCACTGATAACATTTATTCAATTGCGAAAGCAGTTTATATGTCTCATACAACGTAGAATAATTTTTCCTGTAACTTTGCATATATGAGCTATTACGTATGTCTTACATGTATCTAATATGATTGTTGAATGTCGGTTGCCACGGGGACAAATTGCAAAATTTTAAATTATTAAGGGTCATATCTTTGAAATGATAAGAGCTAGAGTCATCATATCATTGGAAATCAAATCGAAAGGGCTACCAAAATATAAGAAAATATACAGCCTGTTTCTAAAGCGTTTTTGAAAATCAAATTTATTGCTCCAAATCGGTCAAGTATATTCATTTGGTCACACTGGCAAAATTGAGGCTCCTTGGTCTTACGTACATTCCCCAAGTTTCAGCTTTCATAAGAACCGAGATATTTAGGGTAGTACATTTATTTCAAGGTCAAATTACTCCGGTGCTATGACGTGCGAGTTTTTTAAACTCGCTTAGTCCCTTAAGTATTAAAGGAACTTTCGACACAAGAAATGTAAAAAAAAAGTTGCGAAACTTTTCGAAAAAATGGACCCTAAAGTTAGCAAAACAAAAAACCACTGTATATATCTTAAATAGCGATTTTGGAAAAAAATTCAAACAAAATTGACGGGTCTTTATGTAGCCTATACAATAGAGTTTATTCGAATGTCCTATCTTTTATCGTTCTTGAGATATTTAAAAAAAGTTTAAGCTTTAAACGTGGCACCACCGCTTCCTATACAATTTGACAACATGGGACTTTTTTATTCGACGCATAATACAAGGCACTATATGTGTGCAAAATTTCAATCTCTTAGTTTCAATACGAAATTTCTGAACAACAAAAATGGCTCCTGTCCGCCATATTGGATTTATAAAAAAAAATGCAAAAACCTTTGACTCTCGATACTCCAAATCTCATTCAGCCTAATCTACGAGAATGCTATACTCCAAGTCAAAACAGAAGATGATCTAATCACAGAGAGGATCTCAATAAAAAAAGGGGTTTGTCATGGAGACACAATCTCGCCTAACTTGTTCACCCTGGTTTTAGAGACAGTTTTCAAAGCTCACAAATGGGAAGAAAAAGGCATAAACACAGACGGCCTGCACGTGAGCAATCTAAGATTCCCCGACAATATCATCCTAGCAACCACGAAGAGCTAAAGAACATGCCCGAACAACTAGAGAAAGCGTCAATAAAGTTGGAGATGAACATGCAGAAGACGAAGCTTTTGAGCTCTTGCATAATCCAATGTGCGATTAAACAAAAAAAAAACTGGAAGTGTTGACCACTATGTATACCTGGGCCACAAGATCAAACTAGGGAAAGAAAACTGTACGACATAAGTAGAAGAGCGGAACTTGAGTGGGCGACTTTCGGGAAACTTGGTTTCAACCTCAAGAATCGAACTATGCCCAATAACTTAAAGATAAATGTATAATAGTCATATGTGCTGCCGGTGGCAACTTACACTGTGGACACTAAAACGCTCACACAAAATAGTACCAACAGACTTTGAGTGTGCCAAAGAGTAATGGAGATGGCGATGCTGGGTATCAGCATACAGGATCGAGTGTAAAACGAAGAGATCCGAAGACGCACTAAGACGACGGATGTAAATGACGAGATGGCCAAAACTAATCGTCCAATAAAGTCCCAGAACCACAAAAAGGGGTGTGGGAAGGCCACAACTAAGATCGCTGGATGATTTTCAGAAGGCTGCAAGAAAGAAGTGGCTACAGACAGCATCCAACAGTTCAGCATGGAAAAGGATGGACGAGGCCTATGTCTAAGAGTGGACGTTGACAGGCTGAGGAAGAAGCCCATAAAGATTGAAAAGAAAAATATGCTAAGCTGATGATAAGCACAAACTGAAGAATACTGGGCTGCTTTATAAGTATTCTAAGCCTACCTAAAATTAATTACGAAAGATAAACATGTAAGAATAATATGATTTCTGTCGCATCACCGAGCAACATAGGTTCTCGTCAGAACATAGATGATCGCCTGGTACTGCGAAATTTGTCCTGCTGACTGTGTAATTTACATAATGCATTCTTCATGCTCATCCAGTAGTAGCTTTGATTTTATTATTACTTTCACAGTCACAATACGCCACTGATATACATATATGGTACATGAAGGTTAAAAAGAAAAGTGAAACAAATATCTGGTAATATTCAGAGATCTACATCTGTCCGTAATAAATTTATTTAATGCAGATGAGTAAACTGTCAATTCCGAAAAACATGTAACTAAAAGGACGCTTTCTATGAAGGAACTTTTAAGTGGAAAAGCACTTGAGACTATTAAGTGCAAACGCATATGAGGAGATGGTTCAGTTACCACCGGAGGGAAAAAATGACAAAGCAGAGTAAAAAAGATAAGAATCTGATGTGTCAATATCAGTTAGAATTAACGTTTTCAGATGGCCAGAGCAATATGTTGGAGTTCAAAATGAGTTTTACATGTACAAAAAATTATAGATTCTTCACAGAATTATCTTCTATAAGCGTGCAGAGATCGTCCAAGGTGCTGATGCAATAATTTTTGATTACAAATCGTTTAACATAATTATACGGACCAAAAGGAAATCAAATCATTTTTTATATAAAAGGGATTTTAGCCAGATTAGTGTACTTAATTGCTACAAATCATAAAAAAATCAAATACCTGCAAACTAATAACATTAATTCTACTGAAAATTAATGTGTTAATTTCTTCGAAAACTGCTTATAACGTGTTTAAGATATTCAAATTGCTTAAAAAATCTAGGTAAGGGTAGATGCGCGCATTTCTATCATTTGGCGGAGCCTTCGTCAATACCCTCTACTTCGCAAAGTGCCGGCTTGTGAGGCCAGCGTTTAACAACTGGGTTATACATAGGGATTGCAATCCCGCACACTTTTCACCCCCGTTGGATCCCGCGGGATTTTTTTCAATTTCTGCGGATCCCGCGGAATCTACGCGGGATTGGAAGAAATGTATTATTTCACGTTATAAATGACAATTTTTTCCAAGTATTTGTACAGAAACAACCTAACTAATAGATTATTCAAAAACAAGAAGATCTGGTAAATAAAAAGAAACCAATTAATTTGTATATCAATACAATTCGTGATTTTTTACGAACAAAAATTAAATAAAAATACGAAACCATATAATTTTAACATAATTTATTGTTTCAACTATCAAATACTTATAAAACAATTATTGCAAGAAATGTGATCTTAA
>WYDF02020738.1:0-13204 GCA_009867245.2 Adranes taylori | reverse complement strand
AACTACAATTAATTAATGGTTTTCCTTTGAAACGTGTAATCTACGTTTAACTTCACACAATTAATTAAATTCTTAACGAAATGCTTACAATATTTAATAGAAAATTCTATTAAATATTGTAAGGATTTCGTTAGCCATTTGAATGATTTAGAAGACTGCTGAGCATTTACAGTACGTAAAGTGGATACAGTCGAACGTAATTAAAATTATTTCCTTTTTTCCATTTTACAATATGCAAAACCAAAAAACATTGTAGCATGTAATCAGAAACCATGCAAAACAGACAGTTCATTAAGAAACGTGGCTGATCGAAGCGAAATATTTTCCTGTTCGATTCTTGCGTCAAAACAAAGTCTTTATCGTTATTGAAACTTCTGTTGTTTGAATTCCTTAGATAATGGATCGATATTCCTTAATTAATTTAAATTTTGTACAATATTGTGGATTTAAACTTTTTAAAACCAAGTCAATAATATTTTCGTAAACATTTTGCAATTCTCTTATGCAATCCAGACTAAAGGCCTCTGTTCATTACGTTATACTTACATAAAATAAGGAAGTACCACTCTATCTATCTTGAATTCTTGAAGAACTTTGAGCTTTACTCATAATATTAAAAATGTTTGCTTACATGGTAAATTATATATTAGTTATTTCTTGTGATGAGAATTCTGATTCCAGACTCGTAACGCGAGGAACTGTTTCATTCCGTAGATACCGCAAGAAAATACCGTTTTCGGCTTCGTCTAAATAAATCTAAGCTATAAAGTGACAAGCAAAAAAATTTACTGCTATAAAAGCAGTAAATATAGTTTTTTTTAAATTTCATGTATACTAAAACGTACACTTAATTAAATATTGTATCATTATTTCAAAATTCAACTAATTTTCAAATTTATGAAAGAAACTAAGATAAAAAAATACATAGAAGAGACCTGTAAATTAAATGGTTGTTTAAACGACTATTTGTGAACGTTGCCTTCATAGGTATCAAAAAAATTACATTCATCAACAACGCCTAGCCTTGCAATGGTTTGATCATTTATGTATTTCGTTTTGTTAGAAAACGGTACGGTATTTATTAGAATCGAAATCACCATTGCTTTGCATCCGACGCGGTATGCAGGTCGGTGCGTTATGAAAAACCGATACGGTATACCAGTGGTCGGTGCGATAAATCCCATTTGTTTATTGTGTGGAAGCCGTTTGTTGTTCATGCATATTTTCTACTAGAACCATAATGAACCATGCAGCTGCATATCCCTCTCGGCCGATGCTTGTGTTGACTATGTGCACTGTGTGAAAATGTGTGCCTGTTCCTGCTTGCATACATTGCCTGCGTGTATAATTAAATATTCCCGTAATGTTTCCATGAAGGTAAAAAAAACTATGCTAGTGCGTTCGAAGCAAAAACTTTTTTCTACTTATTACTTAGTTTTCAATGAGCTATCGAAAAAGAGATGACCGAAAGAAACAAATTTATGAAAAATAATTCATGGACTCGATGTATAGGTTCTAAAAGGGAACAAGTTTTTTTCAAATGACGTCGTGGTACGTCGCGTTCCAGTCTTATACCGCGATAATAAAAACGTTCGGTAAGGAACGACACATCACTAGTTATTTCTAGTTAAAATTATGGATTACCAAAAAATAAAATAACGAAATAAATTTGATCAACATAATTTTTACTATAACAGAAACTGGAATTATTCTACTGTACGTATTCTTATTTATCAAAATACTTGTTACAACTATTAATTGGCAATTATTGTTTGATTGCAGATGTACGTTTCGTACGTGGTACTTGCGGTGCTAATTTGATGCTCCTTAATGGATACTTCTATCGTGTGGATCGGCCATTCAAAAATGGTCGTATTTATTGGCGTTGCGCCAAATATCATTCGAATCGATGCAAGGCGCGCGTGATCACGTGGAATGATCGTATACGAACGACGAAACACGAACATTGCCATGGACAAGAGTATGATACGCGTATGGGCACAGTGAACATTTTTAAATCAGTTGGGGATATCGATAATTAATTTCAGTTTATTTTATTTTTTGATGTAGTTTAAATTTAATGATTATTTTAGGTCGTATTAAATCAATACGTTGAATTCTATTTGGTTTTACTTTTAATCGGTTGATTAATTTTCTTATTTATATATATATATATATATATATATATAGAACAATTTAAATACCTTAAGTGTAAGTGATTAAGTGTAAATCTGTAGAGTTTAGTAATAAATACATTATCTATATTAGATACCTTCGTATATGATCATCTGTCAATTGCATTTATTTTTCGTTGAAAATATTTTGTCGATTGTAATTATATCATATAAAGTATTGGGATTCCTTTTAACCAATTTTCCACTGGATTTGAATGCCGTGTAAGTTACTTATCTATTGTTCAATCTTTAGTCAAATTTTGAAATACGCTAGATACATATGGTCACCACATTTCGATAAATAAAATTGCAAGTTCAATTGCAATTTGCATTTATTTTGTTTGCATTAGTGATGTGTCGTCCGTTAAAGAACTTTTTTTATCGCGGAATATGTTTAGAACGATGTACCGCGATGTCATTTGAAAACAACTTGTTCCCAATGGAATATATTATACATCGTGTCAATGAATTATTGTCTATAAATTTGTTTTTTTTGCCATCTCTTTTTCGATAGTTCATTGAAAATTAACTTAATAATAAATATAAAAAGGTTTCTACTTCGAACCTTCATTGAAGCAGCAAGAGAATATTTAATTCTAAACAAATGCAACTTATGCAGCGTAGCAGGCGCTGTTCACTCATTTCCACACATGCCACAAAGTCAACAAACTTATTCCGTTTACTACGCGACGCATTTGCCGAGAGCAGCCGCATGGTTCATTGTTCTATGCTTCGAGCCAGTTCCAGTAGAAATGAACAACAACAAAGGAATACATGAACAACAAACGAAAATATGCATATATATCGCACCGGTCTGCATACCGCGTCAGATGCAAAGCGATCATCATCGCATCTCATACCATTTTCTATCAGAACGATGCGAGGATTGTAATTGTTCTGCGTTGATACATGTAAATCTTTTTGATTTATACAGAGGGAACTTATAACATAACTTTTATCTAGATACAGTATACAAATTGTCTTTTAAACAAGCAATAAATTTGGAGGTCTCTTGGCGATAATTTTTGTTTCTTTCATAAATGTGACAATTAGTTTAATTTTAAACTAATAGTGAACATTTGGAAGGTTAGTTAAACATTTTAATAGAAAATTCATTGGCCTGTTTCTATATAGTTAAGATTTGTTTTTAAATTCTTATTATATAAATTGAACAATTAAAAAAAAATTCAATTGTGAACTTTGCTGACACATATTTAATAAAAGCTGGAAAATATTGATGTTCTTTAATATTTTAATATTATTCAATATTTTAATAATCATAATTTAATATTATTTATTACAAAATGTCAGTCTTTAAAAAGATTATTTGCTAGAAACATTGGATCAAAAATTCTGATTTCGTAATATTTATTTTATTAATATTAAAAAACTAATTTTGTTTAAAAGAAACAACGATGCACACAATAAAATATAATATAGCGTACTACTAATTAATAAAAATAATTAAATACATTGTTGTAGGTTTTTTCCTTGTCACTGTAGTGTCAGGCATAGATTTATTGAGTTTTAAACGAAACGAGAACGGTATTTTCACGCGGTATCTTTACGGAACTAAACGGTCCATCGCATGGAACTAAATTTCCCATCACTAGTTATAATAACACCTCTTCTTGAGAACATATTTGTAATGTATCTGAGAGCATATGCTACCATTTTAAATAATTATTTACAGCTTTGTTTTTATCAGACCTAGCAAATCTAATTGTATATTGTTTTTGTTCGTTCAGTTTTAAAAAGTGCTGACTGTACATACTTTCATCGATCTAGAGCACTGAAAGTATCATCTGGAAATATATAGAGATTATGCAGTGCAGTATATAAACTGAGTTCTTGGTTTTTTTGTGTTTGCACTATCTTTTAATTAAATGATTAATCTAACTAAAGATATTTAAGTGAGTAATTTAAATACAGATTTAAATTAACAAAATTAGTAAAACTACTTATCTTGTTGTTTTAGATTTCCTAATGGTAACCTATATTAAAGGCAAACGTCAATATTCTCAAATCGTCGTCGACGACTATAGATTCGTCAAACATCGGAGCGGACATAAGTCAACGTATTGGAAGTGTCATTTGTACGATAGTGGCGTATGTAAAGCTCGATGCGTTCTCGGCTATAATGATAAAATGCTTATCAATGGCAGGCATAGTCATGAACGAGATATCGATTTGCTAAAACATGAAATGGTATTGTATCAAGAACTCAGGCAGGTAACCTTTAAATCATAGAAGGTTTTTAAGTGAATAGAATTTAAGTCACAGTTAGATTTCATTGTTATTACAAGTTAATTAATTTAAATAAAATAATTTCATAATTCCGTAGTGTTTTATTTTGCTCATAATTTATAAGGAACTCTTTTAAGAGCACGATGTTATTGAAGTGTTATGCCGTTCCCAGATAATGTGTGTATTCGACGAATCCACTTGAACCATACACATTTGTCGAATATATATGTACGAACGCATGCGCCTCTTTGATTTATGCTAGTTTACTCGACGGGAACATTACGCATAACGAATGTTGGCCGAATTGATCTGCCCACACTATACTAATGAGCCTGAATGACGAATGTATTTAATACGGAATACAATAAATAATAACATTTTTTCTTTTATCGTTTCCTTTTCTTATGGACATGAGTGAGTTGCTTTTGTTAATTGAATTTATTAAATTTGTTTAATTGGTGTATAAAACAATTAGATACTTTTTTTTTATTGACATCTGCAGTACTATATCAAGACTATATTACCTTTTCGTATTGGTAAGTATGACTTTATAAACAACATCTACTTATGATTTTGAACTAATAAATTTTATAACAAAATTAAATAGTATTTTATTTAGAGTATAGTGTACTAATTCATTTCAAATTCGATGGTGCAGTCATCTCAAATTATTTACTTTGTTATCCTTCATCACTATACAGCTTTGTACTTCCGTTGATTGCGAAGGTACCTTACAGACAAGGTCGCAATGAGCGAAATTTCGCAATCACCGGGATAAAAAAAACAAATTAGAATAGGAAAAAACACTTTATTGATAAAATAAACCTTATTATATAATATGAAAATAAATGTCTTATGCAGCATAAAACTAATATAACATTGAAAAGAAAATATTATTTAATGAATTTGTTTCGCGTTGCAAAAAAGAATCTGGTATTCCTTCTTGGGCTTATCTACATTTATTGCATAGAATTTGTCCATAAGCGTCAGATAACGCGTTACAACTACCCTTTACAGCATTAATTCGCTTGTAATCTTCGTCGTTTTCTTCTAACAACTCCATGTGTTGATTTTGAGGAGAAAGGGCCTTTTCTATGATTTTGACAATTAAATTTCGGTCAGGAACAGGTTCTAAGTCGTCATTTTCTTGGGACATAGTATGATAGTCCATTTCTTGCAACTCTTCATTGGTTAAAGACTCTGTATGAGCAAAATTTGAATATTATATACATCAACACTTTTAATGCTTCTGGAAGTGGCTAAACTACTAATATCTTTGATATTATTTTGAATATCATTTGCATAATTGATGTTAATTTCTCTGAACTACTTTCAAATACTTCATACACAACTGGGTAACTTTGTTCCACGCTTCGTCGATGTATCTGATAGCTTTCATAATATTAAATTGTTTCCAATAAATCCTCATGGCATCTTATCACCTTTAACAGTTTCTTCAATATGTTGGCACATCGTTTTTCTTAAGTAATAGGCCTTGAATGTTGCGTCTTGATCCATGGCTGTAAGATGGAAGTGGTGTTTGGAGGTAAGAATACTACTTCAATTGGAAAATCAGTGCAGAGTTTCAACTTTCCAGAGGAATTTAATCCCGGCCCATTGTCCAACACCAAAAGAGCTCGAGGTTCAAGTCCTATATCTTCGCAATATTATGTTATTGCTGGACAGAAACAAGTTTTAAACCAATTCATACATATATTTTATGTCATCTAAACCTTACGGTTACTTCGCCAATAAACTGGTAAATAGTTTTTATGACACGAGGAGGTTCTGATTGATAAATAAACAATGGTTTCAATTTAAGTTCTCCGGATGTACTGCCGAGAAGAACAGTTAGACTATCTATCCTTGGATGCTTAAAACAAGAAGCAGTCGTCTCTTCTATGACAGTAAACGTACGTGTTGTCATTTGTTTCCAATAGAGTCCCGTCTCGTCTACATTAAAAATTAAATTTGATAGATAATTTTCCCTTTCCAGAATTTTACGAAACTGCATGGGATATTTTCAGCTGCTTTTACGTCTGCACTAGTCGATTCGTCAATTATTTTAAAGGCATGCCAGTTTGATCGTTTTCTAAATCGATCAAACCAACGTTTGATTTGAATGGGAATGATCCCTGTGCTTGGTGTTCACAGCAGGTAACGCAGCGGGAACAAGGTTTGATGATTTTTTAGATTATCAATCATATTTTTTGTTTCTTCTCTGGCTATTTCACGCAGATTCGGGGCGTCGACGTCCTTTCTGATCTTGGCGTTTGGCAGATACCACGGAGTGTCAATTAATTTTCACATTAGCTTTTTTAGGTCTACTAAGATTCTACTTCTTGCTTTTTTTGATCTCTGTACTCATTTCATTCCGGCAGAGCAGGTTCTGCATGAGTAGTCCACTCCACTCGTTGTTGAATATCATTTTCCTGCCGCTATCTAGAATTGCTTACGCATATATTATCGTTTTTTATTTGTTATATGTGGGAAGTGGAAAAACTTTCAAAAGGCTAAGAATACACGAGCATCCAACAGTGTGACACATCTACCGCACTAAAACTCCACTCCCTGTTGGGATTGTATATAGTTTAGGTAGATTGGAGAGTTTGTTTGAAGGAGGCTTTAGTATTTATCATCCTCTTCAGCCTGGAACTGGTAAGGAGTGAAATGTTTTTAGATATTATGGTAAGCTGATAGCTTGCAGATAAGATATATGCTATAGCATTCGCTTTACAGCCAAGGGAACCTGCAAAAACCTTGGCCATAATATAGTCAACTATGAGGGAGTTTGGTTTAGTGGGGTGAGCTAATTTTCTGGTGGTCTTGTATGCCCATTTGTACTTGCTTGACTGAGCAAGTGGGTGTTAGTTGATTTGAAATAGAAAATAAGGATGTTGTGGAAGGGATTGTTTGTTTTTTGTCTTTTTTTTTTCGATTTTTCAAAAAAAAATTTATTGCCTTTTTATTTTTTGTCTTTTTGTTTTTTTTAAATATAGGCGTAGGAATCATCTTAGAGACAGTGGGATTATTGAAGGATATCTTGGAGATTCTCAGGAGCTTCCTGCATGGTTGGGATAATTCGAACTGGCGGATGTGGGAAGGGCCTGCGTGGCAGTTTGCTACGGTGGTGACTAGCTTTACAATCAGAACGAAGATTCTGGTAGGCTATTGGGTTGTTTTCTGCATCACGTCGAGTCGGATATTTAGACTGTAGAGATTTTAGACGATCTGTAATGGACTCAGCAGAGCAGTGTTTATATAGTAGCGCACTCGGAAATTGGAAGTGTAACCTGCGAATTTTTCGAAGTATTCTTCGTTCATAAGTAGTAAGTTTGTGCGCTTGCGCATTAGAAAGTGTAGAATATAGAACGGCTTTATAGCCTATCAGTGGCCTAATATAGGTTATGTAAGTGTGATGCAGAGTTTTTGTATGACAACCTCTAAAGCGTCCTCAGAGTGTGGAGATCAAGTTTACGCGTTTGTGCACCCAGAAAAGGGTGTAGTTTAGGTGAGAATTCCAGTTAAAAGTTTTATTAAACCACCTAGATAGCAGATTTCGTATTTTAACGAAATTGGTTCGTTCCAGAGTCGGAGTTTGATGTGGGTGCGATTTGATATATCTTTTTGACATGGATGGGATGCTGAATGAAGATGGTTTGAGTTTTGCTCGGATTAGGAGTGATGCGCCATTTTGAAAAATTGTCTAAAGATGACTTTGCAGTTTCCGCTTTTAGGGAGCATGCCCAATAAGCTGTGTCATCAGCATATAGAGCACTAGCGGTATCTGGAGTGGTTGGGGGTTGAAGATCATAGCATCAGGGGTTGAAGATACAAAAGAGGAGCAAAGACAGACCCTTGTGGTACGCATATATTATCGACTTTTATATCTGCCTATAAGGTAAAGTCCACACGGACCGATAATGAAATACTTTCGAAACATTTTTTGGTCCACCAAATTTGTGCATGTTTTCCATAAGAATCAATGCAATTTTGTCTCGGTTTTATAAGAAATGCATGTTTTCTCATTTAAATACATGTCAATCGAAGCACAAATGTGATAAAGAACAAAACAATGTTAGCATTCGTCTAGCACTATAACGAATTAGCACTCGTCGGGGTTGCATTCAGTTGCATTCAACCTATACATAGTATGGTTGAATGCTCTGACTTACCTATACATAGTATATGTAAGTGAGAGATATGCAATCTAAGTCTCAATGTTTTTTTTTCTTTGTTTTCCTCTAAAATTTCTGTTATGACTATGAGAGTAATAATGTTTATGCACATTCTGTAATTCATATTTAGGAACTGCTGTATGCTGTATATACTACAGATATATATGTTTGTATTACAATTTTTAAAAGTTTAAAATTGATAGAGAAAGCGCTAATTTTATATGTTAAGTATTGAAAAACTTGATCGGTGTATAGAAAATTGCATTATTTACTAGGCTTTCGAACCGGTACGGAATCGAAAAAACCGTTATTTTTATCGAAATGAAAAAATATCAGTTTATTTCGGTATAGTAGTTTCAATAGAGAATACTGAAAACTGTGTGATGGTACCAATGGCGTAGCATTTTTTAATTCTAATCAAACACGTAACTAGGAATTTTGTTCGGAGAGGGCTAAGGTGAAACGAAATTGAATAAAGTATCATTCTGTTATATAAATAATTTTATTTCAACAAACTACATTAATTCACGTCTGCGTGACTTTGTCGACGTCATAATGTTCAAGACTTAGTCATGGTCCACAATGTTGTTCCAATGGACCGATAAAATTACAAGTGAACTTAACCTCTCCTTGCTCATTGTATTTCTTAAATAGAATTTTATCTAATGAGAATGTGTGATTGCGAATGTGTAATGAGTATTACTTAAGACGAAATTAACTATTTATTATTAATTAGATGAGTTAATAAATTTTTAAAGTATTTATTGATTACATGTAACACCCAATTAGTTTAAAAAAGCCAAGCAGGACAGATACACATTTTTGGTATTTGGTGGATAGACATCTTCAGTACCCTCTTTTTTAGTGCATCAATATCTAACGAGTTTGATCACTGCAACGCGCCTGGTTTTAACGGTTTTTAAATTTTCTATAAACGTTACATGCGTAGCAATTACAAAGCACCACAATAGTTAGGAAAATTCAATCGAAAGTTGTAGTCCCAGCATCATCAGGGCTTCCACCTTTTGAGTATCAAAATACTCCATCACCAGCGTTTTCATTTTCTCAGTATCCTTCATGTATATCATTGTATCTCATTGTATCTATTTGTAAATTAGTACTTATTATAATATAAATATTATACGTAAATATTATAAATGAATGATTCAACTTAGTTCTTTCTTTACATTTGTTTAAGAAGTTCACAGTTTTTCGCCTACAACTGTTTGCTTATTATAAATGAGCTTGAAAGTTCTGAAAAAAAGTAGGCAGGTCAAACTTTCGTAATTTTCTTTCCCCTCATTCCCTTTCAACGATGTGATCTCAATTACTAGGCTATATCTTTCATCATTCAGTTATTTCTTCGCAAATGTTGGTGATACTTTTGTTAACCCATCCTGTATATTCACAAAATCTGTACAACTAACACCAACTCTCACCGTTATACAGAGAGATTAAAAAGGTTTAATTATACATAAATCGTATTCATGAAAGGGGCTTAAGGCATAATTTTTATTCATCACTCTGTATATTTACCATATTATGTACAACTTTCACCATCTCCCGGCTCAACCCACAGGTTTGACAACTCAAATGAGACGAAACAATAGGTGTTTTATTCCATTCAACAATCGAAGCGAGATTATTTTTTACAAGACTTTAACAATCAAAGCCTCTTAACATCAATTCCACTTAATTCTTCTCCAGTATTAGCTTAACATCCGCTAAAAGAAATTATATAATGAGAATGTGTGATAGTATTACTTAACCTTCTAACGCCCAATTTTTTTTTATTTTTACATAATATTAAATTTATCTTCTAAAATTTCTAAGGGTCCAATTTGACGAAGAGTATAAGCAAATTAAGTTTTGTTTAATGGAAACAAAGATATGGCCTGTCATCTTTTGAGAACACTGGGAATAAACGATATCATTTTCGATTTGTGATAATTTATTATTTATTCGAACTTTGTAACTTACATATTGGAACTTAAATTATAAAATAAAGTTAGTTTATGTGATAAGTAGCAAAACAGGGTGCATTATGTACGTGGCTTGCTTGTGCATAAGACATTTCGGCACCTTCTCTGCTTGTTTCGTTTATCTATATGGTGGTACTTTTCATCGAATGCAGAACTGCAGAATTTTCCTCAACTCGTGGAATGTGCGCTGGTCGACCTCTTCTTGCCTTTGTCTCATGGCCCAGGTTTAGATAAGGAACTGCCACCTGACGACTGAAGTCCTTTATGGAAATTGCGTTGGCTCCATGGATCAAGTTGTACAAGTAGTAACCATTCACGAGTTCCATTTCAATGACTCGTGTGAATAGACACCAATACCACTTTTTTCCGCGAACTGCAATGTAATGTTTTTCCAGAAGCCAGCCATAGGCATTTACCCTACCCATGTACTTATTGATGACTCTTGATTGGCATACCGCAACCTTAACTCTATTTTCATTGCTCCAGCGGTTCACCTGGGCTAGTGAATAAACTTCATCAAAGTTGGTACCAACAGATACACACTTGCTATCTTTCCATTTTACAACGGTGACCTGGTTTCTTGAATCGAATTTCCAGTCGAAAGTACCTCTCACTTGCTTGTCTAGTACTTTTGTTGACGTCAATGGACACTTCCCTGTTCTTAGATCTCTTATTGCAAAGTTGTAGCAATACCCTTTTTCCCCATACAGAGTTCACAGCTTGCAGCCGAATTGAATTGGCGCGTATAAATTGCATACCGCATACCGATGAAATGCACACCATAGTATTTCACAATCATTTCATAAACAAAGAGGTGCTTGTCGAATATAGCCCGCTATTTGAAGTTCTCATTGAACACCAAAAAAAGAACCCTTATCTTGTCCCCAAAATGTATCACAGATTTTATTTCAGAATATGTGTTTCTAGTGAAAGCGTCTTTTACAAGGGAAATGCCCAGATCTGTACTCTCGGACAAATAGTTGCGCTCACTTGGAAGGGTGTGATCACCGCTGAAAATAAGGAATCCGATAAAGGTCTTCAGCTCGTCAACGGAAATATTATAAACTGGCATGTTTTTTGCTCTTTGGCATATAGCAGACTCTGTTTTTAATAATCATATTGCAAATGTTTTCATCGAACAATTCTTCGAATATCTGGACGGGGGTAGCTTTCTTCAGAACTCTTCAGCATTTTTTACAGGTTCATTGTAGGTATAAGTAGGAGAAATTTCTTCCCATTTTGCAGAATACTGAGATAAGCTCACCGGCTGTTTTGCCTTCTTTGCAAACACCGATAAGGGAACGTTATCTCCTTCATCGGAGTCATCTGCTGTTTCCACCTTTACTCCACCTGAAAATCAACATCAATTTGCATTATCCTAAGTTGGATTACTTGAATAAATGTGTTTACCAGGATTGTCATTTACAACTGGCAGCTCCATGACATTGTCGTCAATTTCGGTTTTTAATAATATTACGCTGATGTTTTTTTGGTTTGTGTTGAACACTGTTTCGGTTTGGTTTTTCTTTAGAATAGATGATATTCTATCGTTCCTTTTGCGTAAGAAAGGATCTGTGGAGTCCGATCGTACGTCAGGTATAGATTTCGATTTATTTGTGGATTGGAATAGCCGTTCTGGAGGAATGCGTTGCATATTGCTGTTATTTCTGATTTCATTTTTTCGTTGTTGGTCAATACTCTTGATCAATGTATTTTTCTATCTTGGATGATGATGTGAATTGTTGTTCAGGTAGCGATTTGTGTACATTTTCTTTCTATATTTGGTGTATATAAAAAATCCAATTAAAGATTCCGTTCAAAAGTCGGAATCTTTAAAAAGAAAGATTCTATAACATTCAGTAAATTATTCAGTTAAAGAAATCGCGTATCTAGTTAGATCAAAGCTGTATTAAACAAGATACAGTTGTCCTGCGTTTAAAGCCAACGTCCATTAGATTTGGATTCGAAAGCTATTCTACTGTGCGGCCTAACTATCTTCATTTTCACTCATCCAAATCACGTCCTTTCAATATACCTACACCCATTATATTTTTTAAACATTTACACATGGCGCTAAACAAACTCTCAAATGGCCTTAAACAGTCTCAAATTTTGCTACAAAAAATCTTTAAAAGTAATCACACAACTGAAGACCGCTAAGGCAAATCACAAATCCTCTGCCATGGAGACAAATGCGCTAACTAAGCCCTTGGATTTATTTTTTATAAACATACTATGCACTTACAGGTGAGGTACTATCAAAATTGCAACTTCCACTATCAGCATGAGAAATTATTAATTCAAATATGCTATAACATATTTGAAAACAAAAAATAAGAATTTAATAAATACTAGCTAAACCCGGCCACGCTTCGCTGTGGCTTAGTCTGATATGAAATGAATCTCAGTCTGATATGAAATTCAGACATGGCCTAATTGATGCGGCCAGCGATATGGCCTAATTGCCGCGGCCTATGGCCGTATTCCTGTATTCCGTGTTCCCACATTCCAGATTTCCCGTAGTCCCATATTCCCGTATTCCCATGTTCCCGCATTAAGTATACAAAAACACGCGCGTATTCGAATGCCACGTTATATCAAAATTTCAAGAATATTTGTGTTT
>WYDF02020727.1:0-13206 GCA_009867245.2 Adranes taylori | reverse complement strand
AATAATTTAGGGGCATATAGTATGACCCAAAATTAGTCGAAAAGTCTTAATAAACATAGGTCCGTAAACGAACCGTTACCACAGAAATGTTTCCACTTATGTGTGTAATAACTTATTATTTTTCAATTCTTTTGATCTCGCAGCTTAGAGTTAACAAACTAATGTAGGCCACTATTTGTCACCTCACACATTATCGTGTCTTATTTAAGTTTGAGACCTTGTCTCATTTATTACGTTGTGAATACAAAATAAGTATGCCTTTTTATACTAACGCGGAAATGGCAGCATACATTTCATGTATGGTTGTGCTAATGGTATTGGTCTGAAGCTTGTTATTTGTATGTTCATACTTATCCTAATCGCGCAGTTCCTTCTTGCCGAAAATCCACCAACGCCTCCGGAACACTGGAAGTTTTGGTAAAAATGTCCGTAATTGTGGAAGATCCAGAACCGTTACAACACCTGAGGTGGAGGAGCAAATTCTTGAATTAGTTGATCAAAATTTGGGGACTAGTGTTAGGACAATTGCAGCTCAGGTAAATAATATCAGCCCTCGTATCGTTTGGAGAACACTTAGGGGGCAGCTATGTACCCTTATACGTCTAGAGATTTCAAGCATTCTTTCAGCCTGATTATGCCTCCAGGTTATTATTTTGTAGATTGGTGCTACGGAAACAAGCGGAAAATCCTAATTTCGCTGCCAAGGTACTTTTTACCGACAAGGCTGTATTTGGTAGAGACGGAATTTTCAACTGCCGTTACACCCATAATTGAGCCGATCAGAATCCCCATGCTATCATTGAGGTTAGACATCAACACCTTTCCAGCTTAAATGTCTAGGTAGCCATTTTGGGAGACTAATAGGCTAATAGGGCCCGTTTTTTTCCTAATCGGTTAACTGGTCCTGAATACCTCAACTGTTTAATGAACACATTGTCTCCATTACTTCAAGAAGTACTATTGAAAATGAGACGTGAGTTTTGGTTCATGCATGATGATGCTCTACCCCATTTCGCAATTGCTGTTCGGGATTACTTAAACGCAAATTTCGAGGGAAGATGGATAGGACGTGCCCGGCCGGTTCTATGGTCTCTTAAATCGCCAGATCTAAACATGCAAACATGGATTTCTTTCTTTGGGGACATTTAAAAAGTCTGGTCTATGCCGAACCAGTTAATAATTTAGAACAATTACAGCAATGCATAGAACAAGCGTGCCACACAATTATGGCACAGCCCGGTATTTTTGAGAAAGTGCGCAATTCCTAGGCAACTTATTGTTTAATTAAATTTAACTATTTTAAAAGAATCTTTAATTTCTTTATTCCTGATTACCACCTTAAATTTAAATACTTATCTTTTGTCCACCTCTGAGTTTAACCCTAAGTCACTATCCTATTAAATGGGGTGTGACATTTAAGGGTGCATTGTTCAAATGTCTTAAACATTCCAAGACGCTGGATGAAGCTGGGCCAAAATTTGAGGGATTTAACGGGGATACTATAGAATTATTCTACAAATGGAAAAAATCGCGGTGACACTATCCAAATTTGTTTGTGCCTGATAGTTAAAAGAAATAATTCGATAACAAAAACAAATGCAAAAATTTGAGGAATTATGCTATAGCATCAATGACCTGACAACCTGTACCAAAATGTAAGACCCCGTTTAATAGAGTAGTGGATGGAAGGTAGGCATTTTAAACAACGCCTGCATTGATGGTATAAAAATAAAATATCAAATTAATTAAAGAAAAAAAAAATTTTATTATAAATATTACAAATATTTCTGTAACGGTTCATTTGCGGACCTATGTTTATTAAGACTATTCGACTAATTTTGGGTCATACTGTATGTCCCTAAAATATTTTAGCCTTTTTTTCAACACCCTTTATATATATATATATATATATATATATATATTAAATTATGAAATTAATATATCTTATTACTTGTGACTCGAGTCCGGGACTCGAACCCCGTCCGGGAGGCCTCTCGATTGCCGGTCGATTGCTCTTCTAATTCAGCTGACGGGAACTGACTCGAAGACACAAATAATTTTTAGTATGTATTTGTTCTCCATATCTATTAAGATAGGCAACTTATATATCAGGATTTCTTTTGGCCGCGAGTTTGCTACCGGTGATCGATACATTCGTCATCGGGTAGATGGAGTCTCCCGGATGTTTTTATTAATTTCTTTTCTGCTTTTGCTAGCGGCCGCATGTTAAATTGAATATTTGACGCCTCATGCCTAAACCCTCATGCCGGCAGCACTTAATAGAATAAATTATGAAACCAATATTTCTTATTATTTGCGCCTCGAAAAAATGTTCACCCCGTCCGGGATCCGCACCCGTAACACTCGATTTCCGGGTGACCGCTCCTCCAATTGAGCCAACGGGCACCCATTCGAAGACACAAATAACCTTTAACATGTATTTGCTCACCATAGGCAAGTTATATACCAGGATTTGTGTTAGCCACCTGTTTCCTACCGTCGATAGATTCATTCGTCATCAGGTAGATGGAGTCTCCCTGGATGTTTTTATTAAGTTCTTTTCAACTTTGCTGGCGGTCGTATGTTTAACTGAATATTTGATGTTTCGTGGCCAAACCTCCACGCTGGCACCATTTTATAGAGTAAATTATGAAATTAATATTTCTTATTACTTGTGTCTCGAAAAAATGTTTACCCCGTCCAGGACTCCAACCTGGAACTCTCGATCTATTAATATAGGCAACTTATATTTCAGGACTCGGATATATAATTTGCTTATCTTAATTGATACGGAAAACAAATACATATTAAAAATTTATTGTGTCTTCGGATAAGTGTCCGTTAGCTCCATTGGAAGAGCAAACGATAGGTCCGGGTACGAGTCCCGGATGGGTTAAGCCTTAAATGGTGCCAGCGTGGAGGTTTGGCCACGAAACATTAAATATTCACATATATATATATATATATATATATATGCCGAATATGCCGAATTTACATACCAAATAAATCTTAAATCGATCTTCCAGTATATAATAATATTCAAGTTATATGAATTGTCCGTTATATACAATCAATGGACTATTAACATCAGTAAAGTGCTTTGACTCACCTATACTGACACTATAAACAAACCCCACGGCGCATGTATATTCCCACCTTTTATTGTCTAGGGGCCACAATAAAAATTACTTTAATAAAGTTCGCGTGAACTTACGCACGCATTCATTACAAAAAGCAATTACAACATAAACGAACAGGCGAGTGTTTAAAGCTGTTCGAAATAAGTTTTGAATTATTATTTCTAAACTTGCATTTACCAATTTCTGAAGTAGTGATTAGAGATATTAATATTATATTTTAGTTGTTTTTTAAATTTTTGTGAGAGACGACAGAATTTATTAGTGAATTATGAATTTTAGTTAAGTTGCACTTCCAAGTGCATAACTTCATGAATAGAGGTATTCTTTTAAATTATTTATTATACATATCCACAATTATCTGAAATTTGTTGCTGCTAAGTTACATTTCAGTATACTTGACACAATGTTTTTAATTTAAATTCTATAGGTTTCATCAAACTTGTAGAGCAAACCTAAGTTACTAATATAACTTTACAAATACATTTAAAGTAAATCAGCATTATAAAAATTATTGTTCGAAGCGTGCTGAAGATTCAGTAATAAAGTATTCTGTATTTGTACACTAGTTTATAAATTTGTACACTATTCTTATAGCGTCATTCAACAAAATAGATAATGCCCTCTTCAAAATACTGTCCATAGATTGCAACGCACTTATGCCAGCGCTCGATCCAATCTTCAAAATATTTTTGATACTCGGTTTTCGGTATGGACATCAGAGCCGTTTTCGATTTTTCTATTTTCTTTTGGTCACATCAAAATTTGAAAATTTTTTGCGATATCTCTAGAACAATTGCAAATAAAAGATTAAAATAAACTGTATTAGTAAACTACATTGATAGTGAGGAGGCACTTCAGGTGCTAAACAACGCAAGAAACGTGTCTAGACTAACGAACGAATGCACCCATGCAATGTCCACACTGATTATGACCAACTCTGTTACGCTGATATCTGCACCAGAGCACAGGGTTTTCTAGGTAATGAAATAGCAGATGCACTAACAAAGAAGGCATCTAGAACACAGTCACTCGCCCAGAGCCAGCTCTGGGAATATCTACTAGTTCCATTAGAGATACAATAAGAAATTCGACCATTGAAAAATACGTAGATCGCTGAGCAAAACCAGCAAGAAATCTACACAACAAGAACTTTATAGAAATGCTATGTAAGAACAAAACCTACGATTTGCTCAAACTGGCTTGTTAACTTTGAGAGTACATGTGAAGAAAATTGCCTTATACACTGCAGAAGTAGAATGTAGGCTATGTACGGAAGTAAGCAAGACAGGTCAACTGCTACTGGTGTAATTAATCGATGAGGGAAAGTACAGTAAACCATGTACCTGCAGTGCTATAGAACGACATTCCGCAGACAATCCTTGGTGATAATAATAAACTTCCTTGATTGAATGACTGGCAGAAATTTTCATTCAGACTCTATATCACAATATGTCCGGAAACAAATTGATAATAAAATAATTGTCAATTAAACTTTATGTACGTCGTCACTTGGCAATCAATCGTTCACTGAAATTGAAACCTAGTCATTTGTATTTTGCTTGCCGATTTTAGGTCTTAGCAAATTTATAACAAATTTAAAATTGCCACTTAAGATTTTAGTAAAATTGTAAACGCAAGATATAAATTCTCCATTTAAGCTAAGATCGTACGTGCTTTAATCAGCAAATTATTTTCTTTTAGCGAAATTAACTTTCCTTTGTAATACATAGGGTGGATACTTAATTATGAGTAAACTTTATTTCAATTTTTTTTTAATCAATCGACGATGAATACATTTTGTGTGCTCAATATGGTCACATGGGCTTAACGAACGCCCGGCAGCGACGCCTCTATGATTGAAAAATTTCTAAATATTTTTCGGGACCAATTTGGGACCATTCCTCTTTTAAAACTTTCCATAAACCATCAATTGCTATACGAGTAAATAATTTTTAAGTTACTTTAAGTTAAATAATTAGTAAGAAAAATCTAAAGAGATTATGTCTGGAGTTTTTATAGGTATATAGTCTTTTTTGATATAAACAGGACCTCCGCTGAGTTTAAGCTTTTCGAGATAAGTGGACGTAACTTTAGCCATATGACTCGATGCCTTATCATGTTGCAAAAATAATTTGTGCTGCTCAGTAGGATATAATTTTGGTATTTCTTCTTCTAAATAGGGGTTTAAAATGTTATCAATAACGTATTGAGCATTAACTTTGACAGTTTTTGGCACTTTAATTAAAGGTAAAGTACTGTGGCCAGTGATTCTCTCAACTACCGTAAAACTTTTCGGCCAAGTTTCATGGAATTTCTTCAACCAATTGTGTGGTATATTTTGACCAGGATGAACATATAATATCTAGCGAATACCATTACAATTATCTAGATAGAAGTATGCTTCAAGTGTTCTAGTGTATTCAAGTGTATCTAGATAGAAAGTATGCTTCAAATTTGCTCTTGCTACCAGCCAAGTGATTTTCGTACATCTTTGCATTTGGCATTTCATTTTTCTTATGAGTCGCTGTTAGCAAGTGTACCTTGGCTTTGTGCCTGATTTTTGCATGTAAATCTTGACTAATTATGTTTTGTACAGTTTTTTTAGAAGTTTGAAATTGTTTTGCCATGGTTCTTTCACTTGGCGGATCGGCTGAAGTGATCATTTCTTTCGCCCTTTCAATATTTGATTTTGTACGAAGTTTACGTTTAGTGGAACTTAAAGAGGTGGCATTTTGAGGCACAAACGTTTTTTTTTGTGGAAGAATTAATAATTCGGATTACTGTACTTTGAGAAATTACCATTCTTTCAGTTCTTAATTGTTTGACAATTATTCTTGAAGATATGCCACACTTGGATAGAACATTAACGCGTCTATCAAGTATCTGGTTGATAGTTTTCGCTATTTTTGCTCTAATAAATCTAACGAGCATGAATTTCGAAAAGTAGTGTATTGCTTAACAAACTGTCAAAACCCAATGATTTTTTTACTGTTAACTTTTCTAATATCCTGCTTATAAAATTGGATCATGTTTAAGTATCTGCCCTCTGTAGAAAAACGGCACAATATCTCGGCTTTTTTCATTTTTGGGTCTGAATTAAATACACATCACAGCTATTTCTAAGCAAATCGTTGTCGAGGAAGAACATTTTCTGGAGAAGAATCTTCTTAGGCTTACTACATAAAACGTGGAAAAAGAGAAACAAACGCTAGCAACAAAACATTTGGAACAGTGAATAAATTCACACAAAACTTGGCCTCCCTTTGCTCTCCATCCCATTCATTCTGTTCTCATTCTTTTAGCCAATATGTGCAATTCTTTCACTCAATATATTTCAGGGATCCTTTCATTCTTCATTGATTCTCAAAATTCATGCACTTTTTTATTACTTACATCGCCCTCTGTTTTATTTTATACAATATATTCTCCATTACTTCTGTATCTCCTACTCCTTATTCCATACACATCCTTCAATTTGCCGCATACATTCTTTGTTGGTTCACAACCACATCATTTCTTCACATGCATTAACACAAGTACACCCATGGTTCATACTCCTTATCACCAATTCGACAAATTCTTTCTCTAATATTAATCCAATACTTATTGTTTATCTTAAATATTTTAGCAGCACCCCTTCTACCTTCAAATAGGCATATTTTATATTATACAGACTCATTCCTATTCTTTCATTTCTCTTGTGATTCTACATCCCGTAACGTTTGTTGCAATTCCGTCTCACAATTCTTCCCTTATCTCATATTATCTTACCATTGATCATCTATTAAGCATTCACACCACTCATACATCCTATCCCAAGTACATTCATTGTTTTCATTCTTCTGACTTACCTCTATCAAAAATTTTACATACTCCCTATTTACAATTCTCTCCTCATCAGCCATCATTGCTTTTCTTTCATACTTTACCATAATCTTTATTTCATATAGTAAAAATTTAAATTCCTGCAACACTATTTCACGGCGTCAACTTTTCCTTACCTAACATACTCATACTTATTCCTTCAATTTTCTTCCATTCCTTCACCGCCCATATTTATCCTTCATATAATATTATATTTCTTACACATATTTTTAAATTTATCATCCATTCTTACTGTTTTGCCAAACTTAATTTTATTCTTTCAGCTGCCATTTCCGCGTTTCTGCTATCATTTTTATATTCTCAGTTTCCAATTCATTCCAGTTTATTTAATACCCTAGTCCTATTTATTCAATAAAATCATATCATTTCTACTATAAATCATTCAAGAAACTTTTATTGGCATAACTTTTAGCATAACTTACATAATGTTCTTTCCTACAATAACAAATTTAAAAAAACTAAGATAATAAAACAACTTCAATTAAGAAAACCCAAAAACCCATCGCACCTCCTACTTTTCCTTCCACAAAAAGGAATAAGGATTTTTTTTCTGTACTTTATTTCTTCTCCTTAATTTCCTTTCCTTTCCTTCTCTCCTCATTAGTTTTTTTCATTACTCTAAACCGTTATTCCTCGCTCAAACACCTTTTATATGTCCCGTAAAAGAGCTTTCAATTCATTCTCGTACATGTATTCATCCAATGCTCCCACCTTTCCTCATCTCTTCCATGTATCCTACATATCCTCTCACTCGCATCAATCCAATACCTATTTCCCCTTTATGTACTCCCATACCTAAATCGCGCAATCATTCTTTTTTTCCATGGTTAGACCTGTTATCACATACTCTGGCATTCCCTCCCCATTCATTATACTGAAACATTTCCTATTATATCTTCCATTCCTGAACCTTTTCCATCCTTGTTTTCTTGCATCATTAATCCTTATTTACCGCTTCGTCAACATCACAGATTTTCTCGAACCATCTTCCCATGGGCCATGCTACTCTTTCATATATTTTCTTCCTCATTTTGCCATTCATTCGAATAGCTACCTCTTCCTTCATCCTACAGAGTTTTGAGATATACGAATACCATATTCACCATTTATTACTCTGTGTTCAATTTGAATAACTCAAGCTTTCTTGAACCAATTTCAATAAATCAGTTTTAGAGACCTTGAGAATAAATGCCGAGTGGACATGGAGAAGGAGAAAAGGAAAAGAGAGGAAGGGTGCAGGATAAGTGGAAAAGGTATGAACGAGAATGAAGAAAATATAAAGGAAGAGGAAGTATTAGAGAAAATAAGGTGAATGAATAAAGAAAGCGCGCGACAGGGCCTAATGAAGTTCCAAGTACAGTTTGGGCATGTCTGAAAGAGAGAGAGAGAGAGAGAGAGAGAGAGAGAAAGAGAATGCCAGTAATTATAAATAATCTGATGAATCAAGACTATTGTACCGGAACGAAATTATATATGATGGGTTTGGATTTAGAAGCAGCATTTGACAACATTGCAATATAGTAACTACAAACTAGAAAGAAACTAGTCAAAATGTCAGAAAGGATAATTGTGATTGCAAGAAAATAGGAAATGAAAGAAGTAAGGCAGGGTTGTCTGATAAGCGAGAGCTTGTTTAACATTTACATATCAGATATGGCAAATGCGTTGGGAAAGAAAAAGAAGTTTGGGATGGAATCTAAGGGCGAGTAGTAGAGGAAGAGTAAATAAAGACTATCAATGGAGGGAATTTTTGAGGGAGAAAGAGGGAGGGAAGGGATAAGGAGATAAACATGGTTAAAAAGATGCCTTATTTCTTTAAGTTGGGGAGAAAAGAAAACAGGGGCAAAGGTAAGAGGTTCATTGGTTTATTTAGGTTTTTCTCTACGGCAGATAAAAACTTTAATCAATAAAGATATAATAAGATTCATGAACATTTTTGATTCCGAGATTTTGATTGATAAGCAATAATTGGAAGCTTCAGAGTCCATGAAAGAGCTTTTTGAACAAATCGCTATCTGTATTTTTAATTCGAATAACCGAAGCCCTTTTGAACCGATTTAAATAAAATTTGATAAGTAAATAGACGTTTACTGGTGTTTTCAAGGAAATTAATCCTAATATAAAAAAAGCTAAAAGTAAAAATAATATTAATTAAATAATTAACTTTCTTTTAACTTAAATAAAGCTTCCCATATATATGTCTAATTTACTGACCCTTCTATCCTCTCTACCCTTTCCTTACACTCCCCTCATCGCTATTCTCTAGTACCTACTCCGTACCACCATTCCTGCTCCTTCCCTACTACCATTCCTGTTCTCTTCCTACTACCATTCTTGTTACCTCCCTACTACTTATTCATCACCTTTGTCCCTTTCACTACTTCTAATGATTCTCCACTTATCTATCCCCTACCTATACCGACTCCCTTTTCTGAATCTGAATCTCCCACACAATCATTCTCTTTTCATTCATACTAATCTTCAATCTTAAGTAATCAGACATTTTCCCTTCAACCATCAAATATCTTGTTGTAGCTTACCTTTCTTATTATTGCATATCTCTCTTGCAATTCCACATCCTTTAGCCTCTATTCAAACTCAAACTCACACCTTTGTCTACCACACATCCTATTGTACCACTTATACATAGACCATATACTCATCTCATATACCCTTCTTCTTTTACTTACCATAATTTTTCGTCATCCTTCTTACATAACATCGCTTCCACATATACATTTTTTACTATTCTCCTTTCCGAATCGTTTATCACTTTCTTTACAAATCCTACCATCTTTATTCCTTACACCCAACATTTAACTTCATTTAGTTCTTGTAGCACAATATCACCCGATGTTTATTTCTCCTCTCCTAACATTCTCTTCATATATCTTATTTCCATTACTTCAAACTCCTTTCTGCCTTTACCGCTCACACTTATGCCCCATACATCATTTTGCACCTAACACTTACTTCCGGTATCATCAATCACATTTTCACCGAACCTCTCTTTCCATATATATATCCCATCCTTTCTGCCGCCACCTGAACTTTCATTGTTACGCTCCTTTGAAGAGAAGATCCGCTCCCACTTATCACATACCCCAAACACTTTATTTCGTTTACAATCCCTATTGATCTTCCTTGATTAAAAAATTAAAAACACATCATTTTGACACAAACACCTATCCCCCCCCCCCTTCTTACAGACCATTACTTTCGTCTTCTACACGTGCACCTACAAACCCTTTTTACACATATACCTGCCTACTGTTATTTCCTGAAGCTTAGTTTATGTTACTTCATAAATTACTTGTATAAACCTAAAACGTAGAATATAAAATTATCTTCTAGGCTAAAATAGTAAATTTATCGAAATAAGGTCACGTTTCTATTATCTATTTAAAATCAAAGTATTGATTATTAAATTACATCAACTAATATCTCAACACGCTGCTCTACGAAGAAACGTTTTTCAATTTGAACTTATTGTCCAGTTCAAGTAAACAATATTAAAAATAAATTTCTAACAACGCAATAAAATTACAATCTATGTAAATATTATAGTTGTCAAAATAATAACCACGGAGTCCATAAGCGAGTATACTTAAAAGAAGAATGGCGGGGAACAATTTTTCTAGTATTCTATTGGGAAAATCGGATTGCATGACCCCAAACGTGTTGGAAATCAGTTGCATTTATTTCTAGTATCTATATACCAAAGCAATGATTAAATGATATCTGATACAATGATTAAATTTACAAAAAGCTACCTTTGTTTCGGATTAAGCGCCCATTGAATATAGAGTTCCACAAGGATCTATTTTCGGGTTAGTGGTTTTCTTATTTTTATAAATGACTTACCGCTTCATATAAAAGCCAATACTGATGTAATTCCGTACGTAGATGACACAACACTATTTACACAATACAACACTATTTTTCAGGATTAGTATTTATTACATTATAAGAACAATAAGAATCACATAAAAGGTACGCAATACCAAGCAGGCAATTTACATCACAATTTAATTTCAACAAATATCTTTAAGAAGCGGCTAGTTCAAGATGTATGAACCATTTCACCCATTATTTTAAGGGATCATCAGCATCCTCTTTATTAGGAGCATCAGAGTTGCAATGTTTGAAAGACCACGACTCTGGTGCCTAAGCCACGGTTGTTTGCCAGAAATACAACTTCGTCTTATGAATTATTAATTTATGATTCAAGCCAGCATTATAATGTACTAGATGATATTGGAAATTGGTGTATTCAATTATTATAAATTATTTTATCGATATTACAGCACCCTAAATGAGATGAATGCGAAATAAGGCATCATTGATCATCCCAACAATTGAAGTGGTATCGTGGATAAGGGTATTAATGTCCTAATTGTTAATTCTGCCTTTGTTGTACTGAAAATTTCGATTGTTGTGATGGTCAACGATGCCTTATTTCACATACTTCTCATTTAGGGTGCTGTACTATCGATAACAATAATTTATAATAATTGAAAACATCAATTTCCATTACACTTGTATCTAATAAAAGTGTAATGCTGGCTGCATCATAAATTAATAATTCCGAAGACAAATTTTTATTTTTATCAGACAGTGGCTTAGACAGTAAAGTGGTGGTCTTTCAAATAATGCTACAGCGATATTCCTAATAATAAAGGTTCTGATGATCTCATAATAATGAGCAAAATGTTCCATACATTTTGAACTAACCGTTTTAAAACAAATTTGTTGTAATTAAATTATGATGTCAGTTTTGTGAGTACTATTGCTTATAGACACATATGCAACGGAACTCCCACTCGCGACGCTGCTAATATCGAGCTTTAGCTTTCGTCACAATAATGACACAAATAGATATTAGACAATTTCGGTCTTCAGGAATCTTCTCGGGCGCCAGGTCCGTTTAAAGTGAGACCGCAGTTCGAACTAATGTTGTTCTTTCAGTACCCAGAGGCTCTCTGAGGGCTCAAGTAAACTCAGTGGAAAGTTTACTTACTCAGATGTCCTAGATTTTGCAGGTACCTGTATCTGAACTTAATACTAATAAGTAAAACAGCATTAAAATTTTACCAAAACCGTGTATTGTTCTTCTACACATGATAAACAAATAAAGAAAGAAAATATATATGTTCTATTAAATATTAATAATAAATCAAATGAATGAATGTTAAATGAAATAGGCGGTGTTCAAGCGGTCTTGTACCAAATGGTACACAAAATATAAAAAAGCAAATCGGCGCATAGCAAAACGGTAGTGCAATTAAAATAATAAAAAACGTCGCTTAGCGGCGCAGCGGAAAATGGCGGTAACTTCAAGCATACAATATCAATAGCAAACGGAAAGTATAATCGGAAAATACTATGGCCAAATAACGACGCCTTCGGGATTGACGTGACTGTATGCCAAACGAATGCACTTAGTTTCGCTAGTAGTATACACTATGGTCGCGTAGCGTAGCGCAATAATAACTAACGCTACTATATGCCAGTGACTACCACTAGATACACTAATAACATGCGCTCTCAGTACGTAGGAAAGCGGCTGCGGAAAAAATAGAACAAAGCTACTTAAACACACATGCCTCACATGCATACAGTCCATCATACGGTACAACGGAGAAAGCTAATGGTTGGTACGCACCGAAACAATATTATATCTTTTAATTTCTGTTCTCCGTGTATTATGTATTGTTAATGATGCTATAATTTATTTATGTTTTAACTCTCGCGAGCACACTCTCTTGTATGGATACCCGTATCGGGTCACAACGTGATGTCTGACGAATTTCATACATTCTATGGCAAGCAGCTAGAGATACACATGACTCTTGGCCTATAAATAGGCCCGCTTTCTGTATTTTAAGTTGAGTTTGGTCTTCGAGCTCAAGCAGTCAACAGCTACCACCGGCTAGCGACCATCAGTGAAGTATACGTCTGGTAAACAACATTATATAATTTGCATTGTGTTAGTTATATTGCATGTGTTGCTTAGCTTTCTCACATGCATACAGTCCATCATACGGTACAACAGAGAAAGCTAAGCAACACATGCAATATAACTAACAAAATGCAATCCCTCAGGAAAATCCCTCAGGTTTTAAATCTTATAAGAATATTGGATGGAGTTGCTGCCAATGAAAAAACATACTCAATTATT
>WYDF02020716.1:0-13208 GCA_009867245.2 Adranes taylori | reverse complement strand
GATTTGCATTTTGTTTGGATAAATCCATTCATCAGATCGACGATTTTTGAGTTCAACTCATCAATGGGAATATTTTGTGTATCAAGGCTGTTCAATTCTTCATTCATTGTTTCGATGTACTCAGCACTTTTCTCTTTCAGCTGCTCCAAGACAATGATTTACATATCATACCACATTAAGATTTTTATTATCTACAAAACTAATTGACCCAAAAAATAAAAAAGGTAAAATTAAAATATTTAATATGTGGGTAATTTTGAAATTTTTTATTAATAACATATGTTTTGTTTTGAAGTACAATTTTGTCGTAAAAATACATTCACTCATAACTGCGATTATGTTTTCTACTCGTATAAAAATAAATAGTTTTGCAACAATATAATATATTTTGTCTCTCCAGAACTCAAAATCAAAATATACTGCCTAGAAAACTGTTTAATGGCCACTGTTGTATTAAGTTTTCATTTTCCAATTGTAATCCCGTATTCCAAATAGCAGCAAAACTGAAACTTCTAAACCTAATATATCTAATCCGCTTAAAAACTATAAATTAGGATGAAATTTATTCCAAGCATGGATTGCTACATCGAATAATTCATAACGTTATTTACAAATATTGGCGTAGGATTGAAGAAACCATATTTTATCGGAAATTTATCAGAAAATTTATATCCTTTTCCTTCCTGAACTCTTTTATTTGTAGCACAAAATGTATCTGATGAAACATGTAAATATAGCAAAGGTTTTAACATAAATTAAACAGCTCCTTTTGTTTTCTTGCTTATAATTTAAAAGCCTAAAGTGAGTGGGATGAGGCAATTTATTATTTTAGGGAGTTGTTACACTATTTGAATGTAAGATTGGTTGGTGCTTTGGTTCCGACATTCTTTAGCTTTCTTATCTTTTAATGTTTTGCTTGTAGACTGTTTGCGCTGAGTTTATTGACGTTGTCATATTTCTTAATTGATGTACTTGTTATTCTAAAAATACTTTAAAAGCTAATTGACGAAATGAAGTGTACTCACAAATTTTCTAGTGCCTTCACTTAATTTAATTAAAGTCAATATTTAAAAAAGAACTATTTAATAATATAAAAGCCAATTTAGCTATACTGGCAATATCTTAAATTATATACATGTTAGTATGTATATGAAAAAACATATTTCATGATAATATTTAGTAGTTACAGAAATATCGACTCTTATATCATTAAACGTCTCCATTGGTCACCATGGTAACCGTAAATAAGAAAAAATTAAAAGAAAAAATATTTTACATTTTATGAAATCTAAGTCGCCTGCTTTTTCGGAAAAACTCGACATGTGGTAACTGTGCTATTGGTGCAACGAATAACGGTCCATTTTTAATGGTACACAATTATTTGTTTGCCAGAAATATATGGAGAAATAAGGTAAACCAATCGCTTTAGATGGATCTTTATCCACCACAACAATGCCAGCTCGCACAATTTGACTTAAACAACTGACTTTGTTAGCAAGCAAAACGTCGATTTGATGGATTATCTGCCATTTGGTCCTGATTTGGCACGCAATAAATAACGTCTTTTTATTTTCGGACATTGCGAGGTCAACGTTTTTCGACAGCTAAAGAAGTGATTGATTTATACGCTTGTTTCGCAGGTATCTCAATCGGAGTGGAAACATTGCTTCAAAAATTGGTTTTACAAATGCGAAATATGAAGAATATTTTGGAATAGACTAAAGCTATTTTCGATAATAAATAGTTGTTAAAAAATTTATTCCCGTTCTAGAGAGAGAGAGAGAGAGAGAACGAGAGAGAGAGAGAGTTCAAAGGCAGTACTGAGGTCTACTGAACCTACTGAATTTACTGAACCGATTCTTGGACAATTTTATACACAGATGTATGAACTAGGAGTGTGTGGTACTCTATTAAACCTATTTCAATGAAATTTCGTACACAGTTATATGATTTTTGCTATAAAGAGCCTAAACTTAATTGATACTATATAGCGTAAATATACCCGTGAGGAATTTCTGGTATCCCATCGCATCGAGCGTTTCCCTAGGTTACGGATAGGGGAAAGCTTGTTAGATATAATGGGTAGACTTTGAAGGTGGATGAGATGAGTGAGGCACCCAATGATAGAAAAGGCATAAGACCAATCCCTGAGACTGCTGCTTTGCAGGCCTTAGAGGGATCTTTAAAGGCCAGGGACTCAATCCGATAAAATGGGCAGGCGTCCGAAGCGCTGTAAAGAGACAGCCCCCAGATTGTTGCAAGTCATACTAACAACCCGACTTCGGAAAATAAACTGTTACCCAAATGCCTACATGCAGAGGAAACCGGATAGAATTTAGGAAGACAACCAGGCAACAATTACGGACTAATGATCTAAGAATAGCGACATAGAATGTCCTCAGCCTAAGTCAAGTGGAAGCGTTCCGAAATCTGTCAAACCAACTAATAGAACATAATATTAACATCGCTGCTCTACAAGAAGTACGCTAGAGAAAGAACACGATCTCTGATGGTAAAGATGACTACCTTCTGCATCTCTTTTGGTACAGGTAATCTTGGAACCAGATTTATGGCGCATAAGAAAAACAAAGCAGCATTCTAAATTTAAACCCCATCAACGAACCCCCCATCAACGAACGATTGTGCACGCTTAGACTCAAAATCAAATTCTTTAATATGACTATCATTTGCGATCATGTAATAACCGAAGATGGTGAAGATGACGAAAAAGGGACCTTTTATACTCAACTAGAACATGCATGTGGGAATACACAAGAGAAATAAATTCTAGGTGACATAAATAATAAGGTTGGTCGTAAAGAAGCCTTCCGGCGGTATATTGAAACCATAGTTTCCACCAAAAGTGCAACTATAATGGACTCAAACTTTGCCTTCGTGAAAGATCTTTCAATTAACAGCACACATTTTCAACAGAAAAATATCCATAAGACAATATGAAAATCACCAGATGGAGTAACAGCCAAACAAATAGATCATGTGTTGATCCAGAGAAGACATGCCATGGATATATTGGACATTAGTGCGTGCAGAAGGCCCGACGCAGATACTGGTCTTGGTGAAGTAGAGACAAAAGATCTCTACGTCAAGGAACAGCAGAATTGATAGCACTAAGCACTTTAAACTCGGAGGCATCATCAAAGGCCCTGGGCTTAAGATTTCAACAAAAAATGGAGGAAGAAGTCCAGAATAAGCTTGCTTCTGAGTATGAAGATCCTGTACAACATTGGCATGACCTTAACACTGCATTGTTAAAGGTCACAGAGGTATAATAACAACACTAGGAGGAACGGATGGTTCGACGACAACAGTGAGAGAATTCTGAGCGAACGAAATGACGCTAGGGGGAAAATGTTGCAGAGAGATACAAGAGCAAGCAGACTAGATTACAACAACACAAGAAGAGCGGTCAAGACCTTGTGCAGATACAAAAAGCGGGACTTGAGAAAGAGAGAGTCTTCCGGAACTAAGTGACTGCTACAACCAAAGAAATGTGAGGAACCTTTATAAACAACTTAAGGATGTGAAAAAGGGTGGTCAAACACAACTATATGCAGCGCCACCTAACGTAATTGGGGATCTAGATGGTTCCCTGGCAATATGGAGAGGGTATTTTAGTGAGCTACTGAATGCTAATGCAAACATCCAAGATAATCGATGTGGAGAACGTCACACACGAGAACCGGTCAGAGCCATTCTGAGCAGGCTCTGACCGGTCTGACAGGTAGAAGAGGCCATAAAGAAAATGACAGAAGTGTTCCCGGCAGAAGTGTTCAAGTATGGAGGGACGAAACTCACCAATGAAATGCACAACCTTATTAAAAACATATGGTCAAGAGAGGAAATGCCGGAGGAATGGAATATGTCAGTTATTGTACCTTTATATAAAAGGCGATAAGACGCATTTCGGAAACTATAGAGAGATATTCTTGCTCAATGAAGGGTACAAGATCTTCGCTAAAATCCTCAACGAGTGATTAACGGCTTACACAGAAGCTTCTGTCGGCGAATACCAGAGTGGTTTTAGTCTTAGAAGGTCGGCGGCAGATCAGATGTTTACTCTAAGGCAGATTCTGGAGAAGTGTTACGAATACAACGTAAGGATCTATCAGCTGTATGTCGACTTTAAAGATGCTTACGACAGTATCACCCGCCAGCTGATATACCGCGAGATGCAGAAACTTGGAAACTGAGACAGTTCGTACGAATAACGTTGCTCAATACCAAAAGTAGTAGAGTTAAATTACATGGGAAAGTACATGGGTACATGAGTTGAAGCACATGGGAAACTTTCCGAGCAATTTGATATCTACATGGTCTCAAGTAAGGGGAGTCTTTATCAAGTACCCTGCTCAACATCGCCTTAGAATCAATCATGAGGAAATTACCAACAAACCCAGGAGGCACAAGATTTACTAGAACATCCCAGTGTTTTTCCATCGCTGATGTTATTGCTATGTTAGCCACACACACACCATATACCTAAACAAAAACGTCCGAATCCATAAGGACGAAGCTAAGAAAATACGCCTAAACGTGAACAAAGTGAAGATAAAATATATGATAAATTCTAGGAACTTAATCAGATAGCGGAATACTGACAAATTCAATGGTTACCAAAGAGTCGATGCATTCAAATATTTGGGATGCATCGTATCACATGACAACGAAGTACCCAACGAAATCAAACCAAGAGTACTGTCCGGGAACCGGTTGCTTGTTTAGCTTCCAGAAGCTACTTACGTCCTCCCTTGTGTCTAAAAAATTTTAACTTTTGGTGAAGAAAGAGGAGTACAGTGCACCTGGGAGAGGAAAGTTTTTCGAAATGTTTTTGGTGCTATATACGAGAACAACGAGTGGCGAATAAGAACCAATAAATAACTGGAAAACCTATATAATGCTCCATCGATCATGTCAGACATCAAGGTAAGAAGACTACGTTGTCTCAGCCACGTCCAGAGAAAGCTAGATTAGCAGATATGAAAAAGAGTTCTTAACTCAAAACCTCTAGGAAGAAGATCCGCGGGCCGCTCTAAACTTAGATCGCCGCTGGATGACGTGGAGAAGGACCATCGCATGCTAGGGGTCCGAAACTTGCAAAAATCTGTAGTATACAAAGCCCGGATTCTTAATGGACTGTAGCGCCACCAAGGTAAAGTAAAGTAAGCGTAAATATGTCTTAATTCAAAACGTATTTTAAAACGTACTTACAAAACTTGGTATACTCTAGAAACAACCAAAACATGTATTTAGTACTTTTTGGTGCGTTTTTAAATTTTCATAAATTATTTAGTTTACACTTTCATGTAAAACTGGCGTAGAACAAAATTTATCATGTAGAGATCTATTCTGTAAGAATATAAAAGCAATATAATCTTTTTAGCACAAGCCTTTGTTCATAGCACATGAATACGGCTCTCGTTCTCAATTCTCTTTATTAAAGCATGTTTCTACAAAAAGAAAGCGCGTCTAAAATAAAAAAAAAAGGGGGCACCACCATTAAATAAAGCTCCTTTTTGCTTCTAAATGACCAAGTGATGTAGAGCGGCTATGTTATCCTTCTTCAAACCGCCTCACGACTCTGATAGTCGATTCTTAACATTCCGTAGCTCTCGGCTCTCGGCACTTAGCTTTCATCAGACGTACACGGATTCAATTAGTTTAGGGAATGCACAATGGTATTACAAAAAGAAGGTTCAGTACCGTATTCTCAAAAGTTTTGTTTGAATTGAATTCGGAATGCACAGTTTAAGTGTATTCTTTTTTGTGTTTTATCTTTTCCAGTGTAACCCAACCATATATTTATATTACTACTAATCATTTGCCGATTAATTTTCTATCATGTATTTTACATGTTTTTAGATATGCAAATTTTTACATTCAAAATTAGCTTCAATAAAATATAAACAAAGAATCATTTGATTTATTATTATTGTCTTATAAGTCTAACATTTCATCCGCTGAGGACCAGTTCAATTAATTCACTATTTATTTTTAGCGTTATATACGATTAGAGCAGACACGCACATAATTTGGAAAAGACATATATACTTGCTCATTCCCTAATTATTGCAAATTACGTAAATCGAGTCGTTCAAAACATATACAAACTTATACTGTGTAGTTTTAGAGTACTTACGTTTTTTCCTACAAATTCCATCATACCAATAACCTTGCTGTTTCTAAAGAAGAACTTTACGTACTACTAAAGCGTGCGATCTACCGGCAGTGTTTGTGATCTACTCAGAGCAGAGTGTAGTTATTAGCCCAGACTATGCATGCGGGATGAATATTTATGAAATAAGAAAAAATTTAAACCGAAGAAAATTTATAAATATGTCACCGTCTTTCCGTAGCGTCCTCCAGCAGAAAGTATCTAGGTGCGATTTTAAGTATTGCATCTGGACACCCCTCATGGCTTTCGTTTATCTTTTTTTTTTTTGGAATCTAGCCAACTGCGCTCGATTTGTTGAATATGTAGCCCAGTCTCTGGATCAACGTAATGTTGCTGATGGTTCACAGTTCTGTGCGCTTAACGCAGTTGATTTATGGTCTTATACGCAGGCCATTCGTCTAAATTAATCCATGACCTCAGTTGATCCTCCCTTTTAATTATCGGAACAAGGTATCCCGAGGTTCCATGTAAAAGTATGGGATATCTGTCAAAGTGCCTTATGGTTGCGACGATTTTCAACCTCCGCGTCGCTGTGTTCCAATTTAGGTTGAAAATCGTTTTGAGAGATGTTATTTGTGCGGCGCCCAGAAAAATACGCCTCGTCTATTTGGACAGGATCATTTTCGGTTCCAACCATCTGCCCTTGATTATTCACTGACACCACTTCAGAACAAATTTCCCGACACATGTTGTACCAATCGTTGATGATGTTGGGTGATTTTCCAGTCCAGTTTTCAGCAACCGAAAAGAGAATATCCTTGCAGAACAGGTGCACCATTCCCCAAATCTCCATCAACCATGGGTTTGAATTCACACGGGTTTGAGTTCAAGGCATATACAAACTTATACTGTGTTGTTTTAGAGTACTTACGTTTTTCCTACACATTCCATCATACCAATAACGTTGCTGTTTCTAAAGAAAAACTTTACGTTCTACTATAGCGTGCGATCTACCCACTATAGCGTGCGATCTACTGGCAGTGTTTGTGATCTAGTCAGAGCAGAGTGGAACTAACAGCCCAGACTATGCATGCGGGATGTATATTTATGAAATAAGAAAAAACCAAAACCGAAGAAAATTTATAAATATGTCACCGTCTTTCCGTAGCGTCCTCCAGCAGAAAGTATCGAGTTGCGATTGTTAGTGTTGAACCTGGACACCCCTCATGGCTTTCGTTTATTAGATTTTGGAATCTAGCCAACTGCGTTCGATCCGTTGAGTATTTAGCCCAGTCCCTGGATCAACGTAATATTGCTGATGGTTCACAGTCCTGCGGTCTTAACCCAGCTGATTTATGGTCCTATACGCAGGCCATTCGTCTGAATTAATCCATGACCTCAATTGATCTTCCCTTTTAATTATCGGAACAATGTATCCCGAGATTCCATGTAAAAGTATCGGATATCTGTCAAAGTGCACAATCCAAATACCCATTTCCCATCCATGAATGCTTATGGTTGCGACGAATTTCAACCTCGGCGTCGCTGTGTTCCGATTTAGGTTGAAAATCGTTTTGGGGGATTATATTTGTGCGGCGCCCAGAAAAATACGCCTCGTGTATTTGGACAGGATCATTTTCGGTTCCAACCATCCGCCCTTGTTTATTCACTGTCACCACCGCAGAACATATTTCCCGACACATGTTGTACCAATCGTTGATGATGTGGGGTGATTTCCCAGTCCAGTTTTCAGCAACCAAAAAGAGAATATCTTTACAGAACAGGTGCACCATTCCCCAAATCTCCATCAACCATGGGTTTGAATTCACACGGTTGTTCAAATCGGTGAAATGAAAAAAAGTATTACCTGTTGTGATGGACCTGTACGTCTGACAGCGTTTTAGGATACATCTGAATGCTGGCGTATATTCCTCGTTGAGTAGTTCGCGCTTCTTCTCCTGCTTATCCCTGTCATATTTGTGACATGGCTCCACCTGAACCTCTTCGTCGAGCAGTTGGTACTGGCGAAGAAATCTTATGACAACTTCATAGGATGTGATGTTGATGTAGAACTCTCTGATTATTTGAATTTTTAAACATATAATGATCTGCACTCGTCTAATTTATTAAGGTTGATTCATTTCAGGTATAATGGAATTTCAGTACGGCTGGGGTAGATCGAGGGAGGTAGATCGCTTGCTGGACTACCTGTGCAATGCGTAGATCGCATAACGCCGGTAGATCGTACGCTATAGTAGCACCGAACTTTAGAATAATTACATTTAGTTAATAACCGATGTATGTACTAAATACAGCTCTGTGTCCTTCATGTACATGATGTGAATAGTTGGTAATGGAAATGGTGAGAGGTATTTTGAAGTGCCAAGAGAATGATCGCTTAAGTCACGTATTTTGGCCCATTATGTAGCGCCAGGAGAAAACAACTGCTATTGAATTCTCTCGGCGTATTATATAGAAACATATCTATCTTGGGAAAGTGAATCCACAAGTTGAAAATGTGTTAATGCAGCCAGTTTGAAAATATTACAGAAGGTATCGCTTATCTATTTTTCAATTATTTCTATAGAATTTCGGCTAGCGCTATTAGTACTTTAAACTTTCATTTGTTTTTTAAGAGGAATATATGGAGCATTTTTTTTGCGAGCATTTAAAACTTTCTTACATAAAATGTATTGAAAAAATATCTAAAACTACTTCAATGTATTTCCTGAAGCTCATTAAGTTGACAAGAAATATTACAATTGTTTGAGATCAGATTACGATGATATAGTTGACACCTGAATTTTCAATATTAGATGATTTATATCATGCAAAATCTGGCTACACGCTGCCTTGTCGCAAGCGAAATCTGATCACTCCGCCCGTTAAGTTATTTGGCTTACATGGCAGACTTACGACGGCTATTAGAAGTACTCAGTTTGTGAAGTACACCAGTAGGAGTAGCGAGAGGTTTAGTTTTCAAGTGAGTCACAAATAAATTGATAACATATTTTAGTGAGAATATAATACAGAAGTCATTCCATTCTCAAATCTGTTGGTCTACTCGTACACTTGCTTACTGATAAGCATGAATTTTTAAGTTGTTGCAATTCATATGTTTTATTATTTTTTAAACAAAAAAAAAACATAATTATAAAAATTCTATTTTATTTATGTAAATTTATAATCATATGAATCGAATTGTATATAACATAAATTTGACAATACAATCTATTTAGGTTACTGTACAAGAAACTGCCCATGAAATGCAGAAGAGAAGCCTTAATGACTTTTCTCCTTAAAGCTCTCCCTAGTGTAATGTTCTCGTTGAGTTGTCACCTTTAGACAATCATAGTATCAACAGTTTTGTAGTGCGTTTGTTATGAAAAGTTGACGAGTTTTATATGATTTTCCTCATAATTTATGCTACAAAAAATATTGGTTACCATATTTTTGGTACTAATCTTAATAAATACAAATACTAGGTAGCGCAAAAGTCATCATCCTATGGGAAGATGACTTGTACTCATTTTTGAAAATGGTGTCTTATGTCATCGGGAGTTTGATATTTGTGAAATAAATAGAAGTAGGATACACGTATGGATCGCTACACCCCACAAGAACGCGGAATAATTGTAAAAGAACATGTATATGACCTTTCACAGACTGGAAATTCCAAAAAAACGCCTCTAACTTTCGATATACCATACAACACGACTGTAGACGTGATAGATAAAAAAATCTGTGTCAGTTCGACAACTGGAAGTGAGGAGTCTCACTTTACTATCATGTGCTGGAGGAATTTTACCGCCGTACATTATTTTTAAAAGAAAGATTCTTTCAAAACTATAATTTCCAAAATGGGCATCCGTGTCCATGAGTAGGACTGGATGCATGAAGCACTGACCATTGGTTGAAATGCGTTTGGGAGCATCGCATGAAAACTCAAGTGAGGCAGGAGGTTCAGGAATACATACTTCCATGTTCGCGCTCAATTCGTTTTAGTGTCATTTAAATTAATGAAAATATTTTTGACAAAGGTCAGTGATTTTGGCTCAACGTGAATCACGTCGTCGCTGGTCGTGTTTAGTCGCTCGACTCGAGGAGGATGGATCAACATGAAACAGATGCAGATGTGGCCGCCCGCGGAGCAGCCATATGGTCCAGAATATTACTGCATTGGCTGCAGATGTCCGAGAGGAGCCGCCTAAAACATCGCTAAATGGGCACTAAAAATCCTCGTGCAATGCATAAAGAGCTCTTATATATTCTCAACGTTACTGCTTGGTGCAAGGTTTACGAAGGAAATGTGATTGGCACATATTTTTTCGATGACGAGGTCGACAACACTGTTTCTGTAACTGGTGAATACTATAGAACCATGATCAACGACTTCTTGCTGCAGCAAACTGAGGAATTGGGTTTGGAGAACATGTGGTCCCAACAGGAAGGTTCAACCACATACACAGCACTTCCAACAGTGGACATTCTTCAGCGAGCATTTTCCGGCGGCTAAAACTCTCGTTTTAACGATTTGCACATCCCCGCCAGATCGGCAGATTTGATCGTTGCAGACTCTTTCTTTGGCATTTTTTGAAGTTCCTGGTCTATACGAACAAACTAAGACACATTGGCGGCCCTAAAGGAGAATATGCGACTAGAAGTTAAGATTTTATCGGCAGAAGTTTGACAAATGCTGAGAAACGAGCCTGAACGTGCATCTACTCTGGCGATGACCACTTGACCGATATCATGTTTGCGAATTAATGTAACAAGATTTAAATATCTAAATAAACATAAGCAAGAAACAGAACAAATTCTTTTTATTTACAAAGCTACTGCCTTAAGAAATCGAGTGAGGACTTTTGCGCCACCTTGTGCAAGAGTTATTTCTTATTGAACTAAATTTCCAGGTAGAACAAATATAATACAAATATACTATAAATATGCTTAGAATATCCTGGGAACATATAGAATTATCGATTTTATTATTGTTTTGGTTTTAATATTGCCAAGTCCAAATACTAGAACGAATTACGAGAACGTATAAGAGTCATTCGTTATTCAACTAAATTTCCAGGTAGCACAAATATACTATAAATATGCCTAGAATATCATAAGAATGTATAGAATATAATGAGTTTAATATTTAATTTGTTTTTTGTTTTAATCTTAATAAGTCCAAATACAAGGACATATGAGTTAACTCTTATTCTATGAAATTTCCCGGTAGCACAAATACGATACATATATACTATAGATATGCCTACAGTATCCTAGGAACATATGTTTAATAATAATATTTGTTACTTTTACTTACTAGTTTACTATTTACTACTAAACATTTTTTTTATTTTTGGGTTTACTATTTTTCTGGCTTCTTACCAACTCCAGATTGTATAACGTAAGAGTTATTTCTTATTCAAATAACTCATACTGATCACATATTTTCGTGAGAATAAGATACACAAGTCATTCCGTTCACAAATTTGTTGGTCTACTCGTTGTTTGCGATAACATGAGTTTCTGTTGTAGCATTATAAGTTGTCCCTTAATTCACATGCTTTGTTATTTTTGAAACCAAAAAACATACAGTATACTTGCGATTATCCGACCCCGGTTAACCGACTCTCGAGGGTTAACCGAGCTACTCATCGGATGATAAGAAATTAGACTGAAGCTTTTCATAGCGGGACAAATACGGCGATATAAGCGACATTTATTCGTTTTACAAGCAATGTCGAGCTTTAGATGTCTCTTTTGGCTGTTGAAAGATCATGCCATCGCACCCCACGCCCTCCCTCCTCTCCTAAATACGTATATATGTTCGGAAATATGTAAGCGGGCGCGACGTTTGGAAATATTGTACAGTACTATACTTCGGGTCACTCCTAACTTCTCAAATTCCAATTGCTGCGCTCATGTTAAACGTAGTTGTGTTATTGTGTTGCCTTTATTTATTGATTTCTGAACGGGAAACGGAAGAGAAATGTAGTTTCTCTTGAAACAAGATTTAATTCAATAAAACTTTTGGACAATGGCGAGTCTATTAAAAAGGTGGCTACCGATTTGGTAGTTGGAGAAGTAGTGTTGGCCTGAGAGAAATTGAAAACTTTCTAAACAGAAATGTGAGTGGACCCAGTAGTTTCTTTTGAAAGACTTTGAAGCAGGGCGACTACGCGCAGTCGTCTGAAGCTCTTTTGTGGTTTTCAGAGTTTCGAGGAATGGGCAGTCCTGTGAGCGGGCCAATGCTTCAAGCTAAAGCGCTTGTGTTCTATAAGAACTTCAAAAGACGGTGAGCAAACATTCTTCACTGCAAGATATGGATGGCTGAACAGGTGGAAGAAGAAATATGGCATAAGGCAGCTGAGCCTTAGTGCGGGAAAACTGTTAGCTGACCCATCTGAAATTTGAGAATTTCAGTCTAAAATGGAAGAAATCGTTTTCAATGAAGTATTGAGCTCAGATAAACTTTTGCACTCGGACGAAATTAGTTTTAACTTTCGAATGCTATCTTCAAAAACCATAGCAGCAAAATCCAAAACAACTGCTCCTGGATTTAAAAAAAGTAGAGCGAGAGTCACAATTCTGGCTGCCGTCAATGCTTCTTGTGGTTTTAAACTAAAGCCTCTGCATTTTGAAAAGTCTAAAAACCCAAGAGCCTTTAATAATATCAAAGTCAACTGTCTGTCAACAATGTACTGCATTCAGGGAAGTGCATGGATGGCTACTATAATTTTTAGTGACTTGTTTGATAAAGAATTTGTTCCTGTCACTGAAGCATTTATTGCAAAAAATAAGCACCCCATGAAAAACTATTTTATATTTAAAATAATCAGATGGATGGGTATCGTCGTTTATTGGTACGACTACATTAATTGTTTAATTAATTAGTTAGATGTGTGTAACAGTTAGATGTGTGTCTAGTTAGATGTGTGTCTTCGAAAAATGTGTAACAGATTTGAGCAACTAACAAATCAGAAAAATACGTCGATGACCCGCGGGTGGATGGCCATTTCTGCTATAAGGTATTAAGCTTTATCAACACCCTTATTTTTCAGAACGTCATTGTATG
>WYDF02020705.1:0-13208 GCA_009867245.2 Adranes taylori | reverse complement strand
GACTGGAAGACGGAAGACTATGGGCTCAAAAGAAATGTCAACAAAACTGAAGTCATGATAGCAAACCGAGATAACGGAACCGATAACCTAAAAAAATAGGGAACTTTGAAGTCGTCGAAACATTTGCGTATTTGGGTTCCATAAGCCTGGTTCTTGCGAATTGGAAATGAGACGGTGAATTGAAATTGCCCGCTCGCCTATGACAAAACTAACAAAAATTTGGGAAGACAAACCTTGTAAAAGCCCTAGTTTTCCCGTTTTTTCGTACGCTTCAGAAAAATGGGTAATCTGTTCCAACAATAGGAGAAGAATAGATGCGTCAGAAATGTGGGTCTGCGAGTTCCCTGGACGGCTACAAGAACAAATGCCTTCACCTTAAATAAGGTCAAACCCGTACAAAGATAGTCATCGTTGACATATGGACGAATATTGAAAATTTTTGGACACATCTCTCGACATGCCACCAGCATTGAAAAATTTGTTTAGGGAAAACCCTGTTTACAAAAATTAAATTAAAATCTCTCAGTCAGTAACAAAATTTCTATGCCAGCGTAATCAGGTAATCAATACATTTACACATTTTAATCCTTCGACTGAATCTTCCGAACCTCTTATAACAATTATCTAATCTACGTCACGTAAACTTGCGGTCGAATCTTTCGATACTTCTTCTTTTCATTTATACGTCTACTTCTGCTCATTCGACCATAAACATTTAATAAGACGGGGGAAAAGCAAACGGGGCCAATCCCCAACTAGGTGGACCGATATTATTTTGAAACTAACAGAAACAAGTTTCACTAAAGCAGCACGCCAAACGAACAATCGACAGACCTGGAACTAAACTGTTAAACGAATAATACAGAGATTTGAAGATTGCCCTATTCAACGTCAACGTCTGCCGTAGTCATCACACGTCGGTCACGACGTTGGACGAAGAAATAATTAATTAATTATTAAGATAATTAATTAAGATATTCTTTCTGTTGGGCACGTATCTATCTTGTAATTAAATTTGATATAAAATGTGGGATTTTATTTACAATACATTTGCAAAAACAGTACATTATATAAACTAATTGTTTACGCTATGAATTTTTGTCGGGCAACATATATTTTCGGTCCAAATATAAATACAATGAGGTATTTATTTTTGGTCCGAAAACAAATATTTAATTTTAAGAAAACTAATTTCATAGATATGCTCATATACTTGCACATTTAAAATCAGAACACAAATCTATCTAATAAAACTACTAAATATCTAATAAAAAAAAATCTAATAATATCTGCATTTAATCTACGTCAAAGCTGTTTTTGGTAGTTTAAGCAATAATATCAAAGCAATAATACAGCATAAATAAATTGCAATTGATTTAAAAGCACAAAAATCCCAAGTTTACTTCAATACACATGTCCCAGTGATTTTTATTAACAAAAAAAAAACGTATAATGCTGGTAGTTACATATTTATTCATTTCATTACTAGTGGTTTCAAACTTTTTTCCCACATTAGCGATCAACTTCACAACATAAATGAAAATATAACAGAGCCTTTAATTTGTGGAGTAGAATCATGGAGCATATGTTTGATATGTCATGGACCAAATGTCTCATCATTGAGCATAAAATGTAATGATACACAAAAATGCAGATGGCATACATGTGCACTCAAGTCATAACTTCTATGATTATATCAAACTTAAAAATATCGATTCATAGAAAAGCTAATCACCCAATATATGTATAAATGATTCATTTATCACACTGTAATCACATTTATGCAATCAGAATGTCATCATATCATACTGCAACATTTTGTGGTCGCTCTAGCCACACTCTCCTTTATAGACTAAGATTTGTTAGAATACAGGTCAAAATTGGTACGAAGAAATACCATTTGAAAAGTTGTATCGGTAGCTAAATAAATTGCCTGAAATTTCAGAAGGATGTGCAAAAGTCCTAACCTTTACTTTTCTTGCTAATGATAAATGAGGTGCCCACATCTTATATGACATCAAAGATTAGTTTGCAGTTCATATGAAAATGATTTTAACTGATAACACGGAAAACTCGAGTAAGAACTGAAACAAATAAAATTATGAAAAAATTTTGAAGTAAAATTCTACATTTTCGTAACTCGTGTGAAGGAATTTGGAATATTTTACCCGGCATTCTTTTCTTAAATTAATTTTTTGTAGTATGTTAACCAAAAATATAGTCAATTTGGCTTTTACGCTTTTTACTTTTTTCGAATACACCATAATATTTGACATTGCTATTCTTACACGTCGAGGTGTTCTTTCTTATTTTATATCAAAATCTTTAAGGTCATTGACAAGCTGGTTATTTGTCACTAGGTTTCCTTTAACCACAGTCCAATATCTTTCAAAACAAGGGCGTCTCTTTTTTGGCATTTTTTAAAAATTATTGTACTCTGATCTTATGATCCAACTTTTTGCTATAAGCTTCATTTTTCTGTCTGTTAAATGTGGTGATCTCAAATTCGGCGAAGATATTATAAAATTGGCCATGCATAGGTTTATCCCGATGGATTGTTTGAATATTGTCAATTCTTATTTTCGAACTACCTTTTTGGCAGCCTCGATGTCAAACTCCATTACAGTCATTGCTTCACCACTATTAGCCTACATATCTGTTGAGAACGATAGTCCAAGGGATTCGGACGCTTTTCTTGTAGCCTTATATAGAAATGACCCCACAACCGCTAATTCGTACTCGTGCACAAATTTCATAAGAGGGTCATCTAGGTTCTTGATAACTCTGTTAGCCATTCGTATTACCATACGGCCATGCATTGACTCAATACTCAGAAGATCTGGGCCACCTCCATTACGCGGAAGGTAAACACGAGACACAGAAGACCTAGGATGGATGCTCCGATGAATATGCATCACTTCCTTGTAGATCGGCCAATGATTTTCAACTTGTCTTGCCGCCATTTTATAATACCAAAAGTATATAATAGTATCGGAATAGCAAGCATATTTGTGACGGCATCTTTGTTGGCTCCGTTTAATTCGGAGCGCCAAATTTTATTAATGATGTTTTTGTACTTGCTGCTGAGAGCTTCTTTGATGTTAAGTGCATCATGTATATGACTTTCACTCATACCTAGATACAGGTATCACTCATCAACCTTAAGGTGTGAGAAGGTTGATCCGTCGACAAGCTGGATATCTACCCTTTCTATATCCGGTCTTCCTTTTCTGAGATGGACCACTGGTTTCCAGGTTTTCCAGCGGTTTCCAGGGATTACCAGGTTTTCCACATGGGCACCGTTTCAAGCGACGTAAAGCTACGGATAGAGGGAGTACTGAAATGCAAAACAATAAAGGGCTTAGGGAGTCGCCTTGGAAAATGCCCCTTTGGTAACAGACTGGGTTCGTTACAGACTGGGTTCGCTTTTTCTGGTCAGCTTTAATGATAAAGCGAATTGACCATTGAGACATAAGTGTTTGCGTGCAATTCACTAATCCCTCGTAGACATTTAGGCTCTCCAATAATTTGATAACGAAACTATGTGGAGTGGTGTCAAATGGCTTCTTGTAATCGATTCAGGCCACCGACAGGTTGCGTTTATATTGTATTGCGTATTTCTCTACTTATTATTAGTATTAAGTGTTGCTTGGTCGTCATTTTAATTATTTTCGGCTGCGTGCGAAAGCGCGTGGTATTCGTACTATCATTTATGTAAATCAAATAAATCTGAAGCAGTATCTGTTTTATTATTTGACAAAGTTCAGAAACCCCCTATAATTTTTGCGTTTTTTATCCTGCTAAACTAAATATATCGCAACTGGAACTAATCGGGACAGGTCCGTATCTTAAAACAAGAACCGTATTGAAATCAACAAAAACTGTCCAACAAATGATTTTCAATCGTCCAGGCAAAATTAGAAAATGACAAAATTTTGTTATTTGTAAATATTTCAAATATAGCTCTGGGAATTTGAATGCTGATGGATGTTTGTTATTTGTTTGCTTTTTTAATCATCTATATTTTTCCCCATTTAAACATGGCAGTATCTCTTCTATTTTAGGAGTTAGCCATACTCTCTATCACATAGTACACGCATCCAGATATGATGAAAACACATGAAAAATAAATAAATTAATAATAATAAAACACCTATAGCAGTCGATAAATTTTAACACGCAAGACTCATGCGCCTGAAACAACACTCGCGATGTTTGTTTTTCTAAAGAGAATAATTTTTCATCAATTCCGTTCTTCTTTCAAATGAATCCAGTTAATTTGGATAGATTTAATAATTAAATAACTTTCATATCTGAGCCTTTAGGCTCTATAAGAATGTAATCCCATTATTTATTCACTTTGGTATCGTTCTTCATGTTTTTTTGGATAGATCCTATTCTAAATCAGAAGATGTTGTCGCATATCATAACGTATTGTATTATGGCAAACTTGCCGTGTGTAATTATAAGATATGAATATTTGATCAAAAGTTCCGCACCATAGGGTTTTACTAATTTCGCTGTTTTCTTGTTGTAGGAGTGAAAAATGTTGACCACTGAGGAGTGGGTAAAGATATGGAAGAGAAGGATTCTCCCAAAGACAAGTTGCAGATCAATTTAATGTGAGGCATCCTGAACCAGAGCCAGTGTCGCAGTCAACAGTTGGTAGACTGCTAGCAAAGTTCAAGGGAAAGGGTGCAAAGATATCATCAGCAAGTCTGAAAAAATCAGTCTGCCAAACAAGATTGTAAGTGAGAGTTCCTCCTCGGACCACACTATGGACTATCTTCCGAAAACACAAGTTTCATCCGTACAAGTTACAAATGTTCCACCACATTGAATATTTATTATCCCTATGGTCCCTAAATCCCTATGGTGTGGAACAGCATGTAGAATATATTTAATGTCGCGTCATTTATAATGACATCGATCATAATATAACAAATTTTAAATAATAAAATCGCTTACGACATATGATACATCTAACAATTTATATAAAATCGGTCATAAGAAAAACAGCTAAAATTATCTTCGAACGTCACATACACACATAAATAGGCTTTCAAGGGTCGAGGGGTGGCCGACAGACTCAGATATGACATTTGACTGTGACAATGGGTTCGTCTTTTAGTAAATTTGGTTTGGGATATAAGAGTGAAAGAACTACATCCAAGTGTTAATAACTTTGAAAATAATAATTTACATATTTCTGATCATTTCAATCACTAACTGCCCCACGTAATTGCTCCTTCAATCAAACTGAAAGACTATAACTATTTAAAAATTAATAGTTAAGAATTTTTTTTATAAAAGCTAAATTAATGTACACAATTAATTGAATTGAGTCTTTCAACTTGAAAAAATCAATTACTCATTTGAAATTTGAATTAATTGAATATTAATAAATTTCCACTACGAAAGCAATTTTTTTTTTAATTTATAATTATTAAATGCAACTATTATGTATTGATAGTGATTTCCCTATTCAATAAATTATGAGATGAAGTTTGGCATGCAATTTCTTTTTGATCTAGAACTCCAACTTCAATTGTGTATTATGAGAAAAAAGATGTTTTAGTGATTTTATTAATACTTTGCAAAAGCAATATGGTGCACAATAGTAGAGTTGAAAATGAACGTCAAAGAATATTACACTGAAATAGGACAAATTCGGTTAACTAGGACAAAAAAGGATATAAAAAAATTAACACAGTGCCACAGTCAAATAGCTACCACATTTTAGTATAATTTCTACAACCAATTGTAAATTTTGTATTTTTATGTTATTTTATACCATTAAAATCGATAATTGTCAGATAATAATTATAATTTAGCCTAAATGAATTTTGTAATCCAAAGTTTATGTAATATATATATATATATATATATATATATATATATATAAACGAAGCACTTCTATATTATTTAAATTTCTAATTTAATAATAAATAAATTTCAATTAAACCCGACAACAATCGATTACATTAAGCATAACTTAAAAATAAAATTTTTAAACCAAAAGAAAATAAAAATATATCGCTTAACCTTCTACATTTAATACATACCAATCAGAAGTGTTTACTGCATCATAAGCTCTATGAAAGAGGAATTTAGCTATGTAAACTAATCATTCAAAAGCTTCAGTAAACAATCGTAATTGCTTCGCATTAAATATAGAATTTGCTTATTTGTAAGAGCAATAAAAAGAAAATGTGGCAAAGAAGACAAAACACCCACCGGTTGTGGTTGTCTGCCTCTCCCTCGACTAGTGCCGACTGAGGCTTGAGATGCCTGAGGAAAATCGTAATAATATTCTTCGTAACGATAAAAATCATCGTAATAGGGGTCACTGTAGCCGCCTCTATAATCCCCATAACCGTAATAGTCGTAATCGTAATCTACAATCAAATAAACAAAGAACTCTTAGCTTTGCGTAACGCGTACGATTAAAGGAAATTTCTCATTGACTTCGTTTTCTGTTTACAACTTGGGGCATGTAACTTGATTTTATGTAAAATATTATGCATACAAGTACTAAAATCAAAATTATTATCAGGAACTTCATTTCCTATTGACGCGAAAAATATTGGATTGAATACTTATTTCAATCCGCGATAGGTTCATCCCTAAAATGTTCAGACAGCTTCAGCCGAAGAACACTACCGTAGAAATCTTTTCTTTCCTTTGATCAGTTGATCAGTTGAACACGGACCTGGAAGCATGCTTCCAGACTCATGAAGATGTTATAGCTGATATTCAGAGCATTTGATTCCCGGTCGAACCAAAATAGATAAAAAAATATTAAGAGTACTAAATACTAATCCTTAAAATTATTAAAAATCGTTGATATCTGACTCTTAAGTATGAGCTGTGGCACACAAGGTGGATACATTCTTATGAAAAACCAAGCCACGACACACTTGATGCGAAATTCTTCCCAAATATACAATTCTGCAAAATTTTTGCTATTCTGCGAGTTTTACCAACGACCCCCCAAAAGGAGGAGACCTAATATCTAAATCCGAAACAGAACACGACATGAGCGCCTCACGGAGTTAGCTCTTCTCACAGTACACCGAAACATAATTGTCGATTCTAAATATATCACATAGAACAAGATTAAATTTCATTCCTTAATAACATTAAATGTTTGTTTACCTAGCCAAGTGTAAATCCCTCCCATTGAAATTTTGTAAAAATAAATATTATTAACTATGTGTGAAGTGTATTGAAACTTCAAAAAAACCTATTTCGAAATATTCTGCTGGATATGAAAAAATCGTTTCGATGAAAAAAACCGTTACAATTTACTTCAAAAAAAAAAACAACCACCAGTACTTATTAATTTCTCTATTTGAATGAAGAAACTGAAAAACAATAACCCATGTAAAAATTTTTGATTGACTTGTAAGCACAAATATTTTACACAAAAGAATGAGATATTTGTATTAATTTGTTTAGCATTACTACGTAAATAAATGCTAACGTATAACAATGAGTCAAGTAACGATTCGTGGGCGTATATTTTCATTAAACGTAGAATGTAAATTTGTTAAACAATTTCATAAATTTAAAATTGATTGGCTACGAAGTAATAAATAAATATTAAACTATATCTATAAAGCGATCTCAAAGTTTTTAATATATTATTCCAATATTAATTTTTTTTTGTAACTACATTCCAGTTTCTCGCTAACTCAAATGTAACCCAATAATTTTTGCTTTAATAGTAAATAATCCTATAATGCGCCCTAAAATAATATATACAATTTAAATTAGTTTATAATATTATCCAACACCTTATAAGCATTAACAAAAGTACTTACCAGCCCTTCTGTAAGCGTTTGTTTCAATCAAAAAATAAGTAGCACAAAAAGGAAAATATTAGATTCAGGTGTTATGTGTTAGGAACAAACAGAGGAAGCATGCACTTAAGATGTGGTTGTAATTCACTTTTACAACTTTTGTTATAATAAGTTGCGATCAAAGAAAGTCTTGTTTGCGCTGCTAAAAATAAATTTCAGTGATTTCCTTTGCTCCTGTAGTGAAGATAAATGTTAACAAAAAAAAAACAGCGTGCAATAAGAAAACTGATTGATAGCGGGTGCCCGAGGCAGCCGCATGCCAATAAAATGTTTATGAATCAATTAAAAATATGAAAATAATTTAAAAATTAATATCTGCGCAAAATTACCGTAATATAAGTAATATTATTACAACTATCAATAAATTGCGCAAAAGTGAAAAAGAATCTAACACAATCATTAGGTTATTCGTAGAAAGAAAAAATGGCTTACTCCTGATATAAATGAATTTTCTTGGATTTATTAATTACTACATTACAACAATAATTATTAAGCGATGTATATGTAAGCTAAGTATCTTTAATACAATACAATGCGCTATTGTTGGAATGCAGAAATTAAACTTAGCTAAAAGATAAAAATATTTAGGTTAGTATGAATGATATGTTAATTTTTAAAAGCATAATGATAACTCATAGTCATAAAGTATATAATATTGTCGTATAATATAATTAAAAATTCAAATAAATTGAAGCAATGATAAATGGTGACTACATAATGCGTTATTAAAATATGAAGATTGTAAACTTACAAACCATTAATAAAATATTTTCAGTTAAATTTAACGAGAAAGCTATTTGATTATATTTCAAAACAGCTGTAAATACATTGTTAAACATTGTGACTACTAATTTTATTAAAATAAATCAATAATATAATATGAGTACTTTAACAATTCATTTTGTGTGAAATTAAATTTTAATTCTTCATGGTTAAAGTTTTTGTTAATCACAACATAATAGTTTTTAACTCCTTATTCAAGTTTATTTGTAACGACCGGTTTCGCTTTTAGCATCTTCGGGTTGTTGAATTCAGGAATTATATTTGTTACTTGTGTAGGTTGTTTGCTGCTGTTGTCATTCTATATCGTTTGTTTTTTCCAGCAGCTGTTTGGAAAACAAACGATACAGAATGACAACAGCAGTAAACAACCTACACAATTAACAAATATAATTCCTAAATTATACAACCTGAAGATGGTTTAAAGCGAAACCGGTCGTTACAAATAAATTTGAATGAGGAAGTACAAAAGTAGATTTTATATAAGCTCAGTGTGCCAAAAACATTATTTATTTCAAACGAAAGGAGACGAAATGAAATAATACGAACCTTAAAAGTTGACTAGCCTAGCAATAGTATGTTGAACTTTTTGGTTACAACGGTTTATGAATTCTTTCATTACTTATTATACTACTTTTTCATTACAATTTGCTTTAATGAGGTTTTCTCTGAGAACCATCGCCAGTCCGATGTTTCTTAGAGGAACACCCCATTGAAGCAAATTCAAATAAGTAATGAAAGAATTCATAAACCGTTGTAATCAAAAATTCAAGCAACAACATGAAGCAGGACTGCCTGTACCATATAGTATATTGTACAAGATATTTCCATTTGCTTATCTTCTATTACCTGTATTATTTTATCAAATTTTATCTTATTGTTTGAATTAATTGTTTATTATCTTTTGCATATTGGGACTTATTATATATTATTGTATTGTATATTGTCACTAATTTGTACAGCTAATATCTCAGATAGATTCGACGTATTACTATACAAATTGTTCAAGAGAGTTATTATCTCAAATCGTGCGAGTTATTTTGGGTTAGTTCTGGATTGAGATCTAAATGCTAAACATTGCTCCTGAAGCTCCAGACTCGACAATAAAAATGGGGAATTCATTTTCAAACTTGTACCGAAATGTGCAGAAATTAAAATGTTTCTGTAGAAATTACAGGCTGCATCTCTGCCACCAAGAAGTCATATATCTGATTTATAGTAAATAAGAATTATTCAGTTCGATTGAAAATGTAAACAAACAAGCTTTCCACCGCTGCTAGCGGAACTTATTGTCTATTTTGGAATAAGTACATAACTCCGTGTATATTAAGTGGGGATAGTTGGTTACATATCGAATTGTATGAATCAGAGAGAGATAGCTGACGCTTGTTTCGCCGTGGATGACGTGACGTCTGTGGTTCACGGCTTTACGCGCCTTAGTTTTTTAGGAGATTACACTTTCCGTTTCTCTCCATACCTGCCGAGAGTGTATACTTCTGGCTTGTGGTTCACACTTTCACAGCCAGTCGTAAGCACTGGACAACGTGACGTCTGTGATTCATGACGTTACGCGCCTATATACGTTCTTAAGTTATATACATTTTCCGTAATTCATAGTGTGTTTGAAAATTACCCCCACCCTTCCACTGTATTATTGATAGCTTGTACATGCTTTCCATTTTTCGCTACTTTATTATTTTATCACCGCACTTTCGTATTTCTTAATAAGCACCGCTATTGATTATTATGATACATTTGTATTGTTTTATGTAAGCCGCTTGGCTATTCTGCTTTAGTTTATTTAACCGAAACTTTCGCGTTATCGATTTAATTTAACCGATTGTTAATTATTGACATTTAATTGAATACATATTTCTTTCTCTGTTTGTAATGTCTGAAGAACAATAGACGGTTTTGTTGAAACGTTAATATTCTTCGATCATTAGCATTAAGTTCATTACAGCTGCCCACAAGAACACGACTCTTGGACATCTCGCAAGACTCGCGGCTATCTGTGTTCTCAGTAATCCACTCAGGACCGGAGGAACATCAGTTCCAACGTGCGATCTCACGTTAAACGGACCTGAACGTATTTCCGAAGACCGTTTTTATTCTGTAAATAATTAGATATTTGTTTGCGCCATTTGTGACAAGTCGCTAAGGCTCCCCATTAGCAGCGTCGCGAGTGAGAGTCTGTCACATCACAACGTCCATAGGTCGCCATGCGATTCTTTGGCATATATAACATATCACGACCTTAAGTCGCAATTCTACAGTGTACTCTGAATAAATGCATGTAGGTCTGCTGTTAGCTCATAGATGTCGTTTGTATTCATTCTAAAGTGAAGAACTGACATGAAATTTTTGTGATTCCCCTAGTCAGACCCCATGTACTCCAGCTCATCAGAAAATAATAATTTATTAGTCCGTTTTATTCGCTTATCTCAGAATTTTTGTACATCATAACTGCAAAAAATACCGTGGTGATAATGAGGAAGATTAAATAAAGCTTGTAAATAGTGCTTTAGATATTAGTGTTTTAGATAGTTTAGTGAAACTAGTAGAAGAAAGTGACGAAAATAGTGATGACGCACTAGGCGCTACTAAACGCGTATATATTGCAACGCAGAAAAACAAAGTGACTGGAATTATAATTATTATTAAATAGTTTTATAATCAAGATTTATATTTTTTCTACGTTTTATTTTGATTAATTAATGTTACATTGTTTAATTAATTTTATAATTATTATTGATAAAAGTTCGAAGAAATATTAAAAGAAAGTTGTTTCACTTTTATGTTAAGAATGATGAAGTATTAACAAATGATGAAATATTTGTTCCGAATTTCAGGCACCTAATCTTCATTTATATTAATTAATAACGCATTATGTTGTGCGATGATAAATATTTTAAATGAATTTCAAATGCATATATGTATACATAATTTTGTTTTAAATGAACAAAATTAAATGTTTCTGCAATCAGTAGAATAGTTACTTGACTATCGAGCTAAGTAAAATGTACTAAGTCACTTCATCCTAAATTGAACAAAAAAAATTGTATTATGAAATAATAGTTTCTTCATTTAAACAATTCATACGAATGAATTGTTTGGTCCGATTCATGTTCTCTAAAAATAGGGCAAAATTTATAGAAATTGCAGGTTTAGTGATAAACTTTAGAACAGAACAGAATTGTAGTTAACAAAACTTAATTGTCAAAAATTGTGAAACATTCTAATCAAGTACGTTTTTAAGAGAATAATGCCATTATATATTGTATCGCGGAGATTTGCCACTGTTTTAATTTACTTCTACTGTATATTCTTTTTGTACAATTAATATTCAAGGCTTGTCTAATGTATTCAAGATGGCTGGATTCTTTGAAATGTTTCCTCGTTTAAGCATTTTGGTTGCTATGCGAACTAATTGCTAAATAGCAAAAGTTATTTAACACTGAGTATCTGTTAAAGTTTAATTCTAAAGGAATCGTTATTTAAAACATTGAGAACATGACACATGTTAATAAAATTTTGAATATCACTGAGAATCTAAACAAAAGCATTATTTTCGCAGACAGCAAAAAACGCTTCGATAACGCTAAATTACATAAATTTGAGGTAGCAGGGGAACGACTCAGATTGGTTGTAGAATTAACAATGAACGGTGCGTCGCAGTTATCAGTAGGCATAGATTGGATTGATTAGATAATAAGTAAAGAAAACGTATGTGTAGCAGTGTATGTGTGTTAGTAAAGAAAGCCAAGTTGATTAGACAAATATCAATTATGGCGACATAGAATTTAGAATTAAAAATTTAGATGGTTAGGTGAAATACACGGTAAACTTGATAGTAGGGGAAATCAAGCACGGGTCATTGATATTAGTTATGGTAGTAATAAATGAGAAAACCTCTGCACAAGTTTGAAAGTACCGGAAGTTTGAAAGTAGTAAATAAATAAATAATTAGTAGATTGTACTGCAATACATAGGAGTAGTTAGTATTAAAGTTTATTCAAGCAGTGTACTTAGGTAAGTCAGAGAACTTCGCTACAGTTATTTTTGAGTGTTGTACAACTCGAAGGCGTATATTTGGAGATTTCTGAATGACTTCCAAAATACTAACGTTAAACTTATTCATGTTTTTATTTGTTCATGTCTGTTCCTATCAAAAATAGTGCTTGTCATCACTACACCCCAGCCAGTCAACACCGAGCTAAATTACGAGCTACGTTCCTCCGGATCTCAAAATTTAGTGGAAAACTTAGGTTCGTACAAAACCTGAACAAATTTCGCCTCTCCGCACGCTCACGTACCAAACAAAATACGTGATAATATCATTTAAAATGGCTTGTAAAAATCAAATATTACTGAATATTAATACAGTAACAATGAAGAAGACTGAAGAAATATAGCTATATAGATGCAACTTATCTCCTAGCTTTGAGTGGCGGAAGTGAGAAACATAAGGATGACGTATTTTTTAGATACTTATTCTCATGAAAACTTATTCTATTCCACCTTACCTATTATATATATATATATATATATATATATATTTTT
>WYDF02020694.1:0-13208 GCA_009867245.2 Adranes taylori | reverse complement strand
TTCTTGTTTTATAATGTTTTTGTATAAATGAACTTTAAATCACCCTTAATTTATTTTAAATAATTGGTAATTTTATTAAAAACAAGGTACAGGTATTATTTTCTGATCTTAACCAATCGGTACAACAAATTTTATTTCAAAATCTCGAAGCGTTTGGACACAGCGACGTTTTAATTTACAGTATGAAATTCACAATATTTTGCCAAAAACAATTGTAACTTGAGAACCGTTGAGCAGATTACTTTTATACTTCTGCAAATGTTAGAGGATAGTCAAGAGTTTTAAATAAAATTTAAACATATAGAGTATTCCATTTTAAAAAAGTAAACTTTTTCATGTAACACTTTTTTGAAACACCTTGTATATCTGAAAATATTTTTAGAAAATGCACATTTGGCAGCATAATACATCCCTAAAATTTCAAATTGTTATCAATCATACACACCAAGTTATTGGAAACGGACTTACTACAGCCCCACCCTGTATATGGTCATCGAAAAAGCTCATTAAATATCGTATTTACTATCAATTTACATAATTTTACAACACGAATACCGTAAAAGATTCAAAAAATCGATCCATAAATTGCTTAAATCAATCAACTTTTCGTCTGCAGCCGACCTATACCATAGCCGACCTATACCAAGTTCTTTCTATAGATCCAACTTATGTATCCGTAGGTTTTTATCGAGTCAAGAAAAATGTACAACAGGACCTTACATAATTACTATTTTTCCCATTTTTCTCGAAAACTGGAAATTTGGGTATTATCAAATTTCCATCGCTTTATTGAAATTTCAAGAATTTCAAAAAACTTCCCTGATCTTTTTTCCAAAATTTTAAATAAAACTAGACAAACAAATTATCTGTGAAATTCACGAAACACCATAGTTTGAATTTTCTGGAGATCGCAGTCATTTTATTTTAATAATCTAAAATAACACCCCTCCAAATTCAACCTAAAACTAATAAACCGTAGTGTAGGATGCGAAAGATGCTGTTTTGGAGGTTGAAACTTTATATAAGTAACGGCATTAGTCTCTGACAGTGTTTAATTTTCTCATAAAATGTATCTAAAATTTGTCAGTTTGGATGGAATACAGTCAATTTGGTTTGGCCTAAGTTCAATGTACATGGAATAAATCAATCGCAATAAATTGCTATAAATCAATCGATTTTTCGTCTGCAGTCGACATAAAGTCGATCGTTTGTAGGGTGTTTTTACGTATGCATTCCATTCCAAAATGAGTCCAAAGGACCCGAACTAAAGCTCTTTGTCGGCAAGACTCTATTATTATAAACAACGTACAATTAAAAAGATACCTAGGACAATTTTTACTCTTTATACAAATGCGAAAAACGATGCTTCCCATGTTTAAATTATATAAAAATTAGCAAACCTCAAGATTTTTTAAAATTAGGGGTGAACGGAGTACTTCAGCCCTTCACAGTTTTGAGCCAGATATTTTAGAATTTTATGTATAGCAACTTTTTTGTCGAAAACTAAGAAAGTATCACTTTATATTTACAAAATGTGCCCATCTGTTCTACTTTCCACGTCAATTACAATATTAGCGAATAATGTACAAAGCCTACGGCCAACACTTTAAGTGACCTATTTTTTGGGAACAAACGCATACGAAACTTTATGTACGTATAAATGAAAGCATAAGATGTCTTGCATATGATACCACAATTTCACGATGCTATTTCCACCTGTTCAAGAGCTATGAATATAAATGTCTAAAAATGTCCCATAAAAATCATACTAAAATCAACGTGTCTCGTCGTGAAATAAAAATTTTAAAAACTTAAATAAAAAAAATTAAATAAAGAAATCAAAAACTAATGAAGTCAAAAACTAACTTCATTTAGCATTTTTTGGAAACGTTCTAAAATGAGCTTTTCAATAGTGTGCCGCGAGTCCATTGGACGACTTCCCATATAGTCGAAGGAAACTTGTCAATTAAAACCATGAATAAGGCACATTCTGCCGTTTCACCACATTTTCACCCTGTCAATATTATTTCGAAACAATGACACTCCATGTATACCATAGCCGTACTCAAATTATATCTAAAGATCCAGTACGGATCCGTAAAATTAGTCAGTTTGGATGGAAATAAATCAATCGCTATAAATTGCTATAAATCAATCGACTGTTGGTCCGCAACCGACATAAAGTTGACCATTTTTGCGTAGGCTGTTTTAACGTATGCATTCCATTCCAAAACGAGCCGATGGGACCCAAACTAAATCTCTTTGCCGGCCAGACTCTCATTATTCCAAACAATGTAGCATTAAAAAGATACGTAGGGTAAGTTTTTCGTCGAAAACTAAAAAAGTACCACTTTATATTTAGAAAATGTGCCCATCTGTTCTACTTTCCACGTCAATTACATATTTGCGTATAATGCATAAAGGCAGCGGGCCAACATTTTTAGTGACCTGTTTTTTGGGAACAAACGCATAAAAAACTTTGTTTACGTATAAACGAAAGCATAAAATATCTTGCATAAGATACACAAATTTTACGGTACTATCTGTACCGGTTCAAGAAGTATGAAAATAAATGTCTAAAAACGTCCCATAGAAATCATACTAAAATTAACGCTTTGTTGCCGTGAAATGAAAATTTTAAAAACTTCAAAACTCAAAAATTAAATGTCGTAGACGTTTCGTTTAGCACTTTTTGGAAACGTCCTAAAATGAGCTTTTCTATTGTGTACCGCGCGTCTGTTCCACTACTTTCTCTATAGTCGAAAAAAACTTGTCAATAAAAGCCATGAATAGGGCACATTCTCCAGGTTCACCCCTTTTCACCCTGTAAATATTATTTCAAAACAATGAGACTCCACCTATACCATAGCCGTACTCAAGCCCTATCTAAAGATCCAACCTATGGATCTATAGGTTTTTATCGAGTCGAGAAAAAGGTAAAATAGATGGACTTTGTAGAATCACTATTCTTCTCGAAAAATGGAAAACTTTATGTCTCAATATTTTTTTCGCCCAAATGAATCACATTTTCACGATCTTTTTAAATTTCCATTTTATTGAAATTTCACAAAATCAGATAACTACTTACTTTCTTGGTCTTTTCTTCAATTTTTTTTCAAACAAAAAATCAAGACAAACAAATTATCTGTGAAATTCACCAATCACTATATTTTTAGACTTCCCGAGCGCGCTGTCATTTTCTTTAAAAATCTAAAATAACACCCCTCCAGTTTCAACCTATAGTTTATGGGCTGCGCGCTTTTACGGTTTTAGTATATAAATATTTGTTTTTCTACCAACATTTTATTTTCCCGAATGTGAAGATTTTTTAATTTTTCACCGACGACTAGCAGATATTCGATTTTATTTAAGTTCATCATCCCACGTCCAAAACTCTCCAATTAGTTTTCTGATCATATATCCTAAGTCATCTTCGTCGTTTGCTCATGGCCGAGTTGCCCGCAAATAACAGGATATATAAGTCACAGAAGTGGCGGAACTTTTTATATGCGCGTGCCAATTATTCAAAATATCTAATCTCTGGCGTGCCGGCAAATTCTGAGTAAGAAATAAACATTAAAAAATTTAATTGTTATAAAATTTTATTACACCAAATTAAGGAGTTTACTTAAACATTCACAAAATAATTGTATACGATATATTTTGCCATACATGTAATAATTATAACTTTTGGTAATGAGATTATTCTTGTTGTACCAAATGTTGTATACCTGGTTCATAAGTCGTAACTTTAAGGGGGTAGGGTAACTTAAAAATAAAAAAAAACTATTACTTTACTTTTTTATTTAAAACTACATATTATTACGAACCTTTTTTCCTATAATTAAAGCTGTTCGGAAACTTCAAAAAGTAACAAAAAAAAGATGAAGGTAGCTATTTCAAAAACCGCCCGACTAGTAAGGGGCTCGTCTGCGTCGTCGAACTCTTTTCTAGTTTCCTCCTGGCTTTGCTTCGCTTTTGTCTTTCTTCTTTACACTCACTTTTTAATTTATATTCTGCCTGATAAATTCTTTGTTTGTCTATACTTTTCAGACCAGTCACACAGTTGTTGCCAGGCTAAATTTCTAAATTTGTAACAGTTTTACATTTAGCTATGTGCCCATGTTGAATAGCGATCCGCTTCGTATGCTCCCAACTTCAATGTGTCTAGGAAAGAAATATTCTTTTAGAGAGCATAGTAACATTGTTGTACGACTCGTTCAAATTCTGGGTTTTCCCATTGAGGCACTTGTTTAGGAGGTCGGAATGTGATAGATCATGAAAGCTAGGTTTTATTTTTGTAATAACGGAAATGGGCAAATGAAAATGTTGGGAATGCCAGTCGTTTGGGCAGAGATGATGTGAAGGCATACTATCATTTGAAGATACATGGAAATATTGAGACCAAATTGCTTCCTTCATAAAATAAAAATCATTTTCAGAATTTGTCCTTATGGCAAGGCCGTATGTTTGGATTTTTAAAATTGATTCATCTGTCGACCTTCCTCTTCCTCCGATTGATTACCGTTGCTGAGAACTTTCTTTCCAAGAATTTTTTTCAAATTTCTCAAACGCTTCTGGACATGTCTCACACATTCCAGCTTTTTGACGAGAAAATCTTCACCATAAGACTTGCCACTTGGGCAAAACCCTTACATCGCCGTCCCGAGGTAGTATTCATATCCGACGTTGGCTTTCTTAGAGTTTTCAAATATTTTCATCGCTCCCTCCACTTCCATTCCCCCGCTGTAACTTATGTATGGGGCGGAAGTATAGGCGATGAGAGAATGGGAGGAAATTGAAAGAATGGCAATAAAATTGTTGAAGAGAATTTTGGGGGTGGATAAATCGACTCCATGTGAGATAGATAGTGTTACAGAAAATGAGTATGTATAAATGTTGGGTAACAGAGGTGAAGAAGATGGTTAAATATGAAAGAAAGGTAATGGCGGGAGATAATAAAAGAATTGTGAGGAAGGTATACATGTGTGCAATGAAGGAAGGGGAGAAGGTGGAAGCAAGGAATCAATGTGTAGAAGAGAGGAAGAAGGTGTATGAAAGATGTGGGTGGTCGATGCGTAAATAATAAGATTTTGGAAGGTATAGGGTGTGAATTGGAAGTGGAGAGAACGTTGAAGGATGTGGAAAGACAAGAAAGAAGCGGGAAGATAAGAATGAATCGGTATAACAGAAAATATAAGGAAATAGAAGTGGTAGGAGAGAGAGAGCAGAATATTTGAGATCGGATATGATAATGAAAGAAAAAAGAATGATTGCAAGGTTTAGGTGTGGGAGTATGGAAAGGGGGAACAGATTTTGGATGAAAGAGAGTGAAAGGTGTTGTAGAGTTTGTGGAGTAATGGAAGAGACATGGGGGCATTGGGTGGAGGAATGTGTGGTGTTTGGATGGACGGGGGAACAGAGGGAAGAAGCGAGGAAATGGAGAGTGTGCATGGGTCAGGATGGAAAAGGAGTGAAGGTAATGGAAAAGATTGAGGGGAGATAATTAAAAGAAAGAAATAGGGGTAATAATTAAAGGGAATAGGAACGTTTCTAGAAGAATAGAGGTAAACTTCCACTTATCATTCGTAGGAAAAGAGTATATATGATTTATGTATAGCAATTTTACTTATTGAGTTTGTTATTATTTTTGTGTAGTTAGTGATGTTTAATCAGTTAGGGAAGGAAGGTGTTACTATTGTACAAGTATGCCAATAAATGTTTTATTTATTTATTAACTTTTATCCTTTTTGATTTTATCCACAAGCTCACTGTATGGTAACCTATTGCTATCTCTATTACATCATGTTTGCTATTCCTAACTATTTACCCATCATAAAGATGTAAATGTTGAGATTGAACCGCTCTTGGAAAAGATGACGATCGCCGGGCTAATGGAGATACTCCGTCTTGTTAATGATATTGGGATGACTAATCTTTGTAAATAGTTTCATTAGAATATGAACATTTATATATTTCTATTTCAATTTTTTTTAAACCGAACTAGGAGAATACCTTACTCGGAATTATGTATTATGAAAGAATCCAGGGGTCAAGATATACGAAGTTAATCTATATATATATAAATCAATGTATGTTTGTATGTATGTCCTTTATGCCTGACTACACCATCCAACCGTTCGACATGAAACTTTAGGAATTTGTTGAGTACACTCCCGGGAAGGTTTCTGTGAAATTGGTTGCTTGAAATTTTATACTGGAGCAAAGATACAGCCTCCGCAATGTTTCCTTATGGATAGATAGTATATAATAAAGACGAGATTACTGGAATATCGAAACACAAATATTCTTGAAATTTTGATATAACGTAGCATTCGAATACGCGCGTGTGTTTGTATACTTAATGCGGGAATACGGGAACATGGGAATACGGGACTACGGGAAATCTGGAATATGGGAATACGTGAATAAGGGAATACGGGAAAACGAAATACAGGAATACGGGAAAAGGGAATACGGGAATACGGCCATATCACTGATCGCGGCGGCCACAGGCCACGGCACTTAGGCCATATCGTGGCCGCATCAATTAGGCCATGTCGGCATTTCATATCAGACTGAGATTCATTTCATATCAGACTAAGCCGCAGCGAAGTGTGGCCGGGTTTAGCTAGTTTATTATAAAATTCTTTTTAATTTATTTTATGTAACTAGAGCTAGTAAAGAACAAGGAACTATAAACACCAGTTTTACAAGTTATTATCATGTAAATACATTCACTATTGTGCTGTACAACCATGATTATAATAAAATAGAACTAAGTGTTATTCACAAAATAATTTAATGCATTATTTAAATTTCCTATTTGTTTGCACATACAGGAACTGGAAATAATTTCATTATATACTCAGGTGCACAAAAAACGGCCGCTTTAAAATGTTAACAAATTTTGATCTTAAATAACATTTTCATTTTGGCCCGATTTTGATGATTTTTTGGACAAGTAGAAGTAAAATCATCCCAGATTAATACACGTCTTTAAGATTTCCAAATAAGGCTAGATTTATACACATTATACTAGGAAAAACAAAATTATGTTTCTATCATCTGTATTTAAAACACCCTGTGGTGAAATACGGCTTTTGGATGTCACTCAGAACTATTCTGTATGCAAGATTGGTTTATTCCCTACATATTGTCGTTTGATTCATTTTGATTTCTTGATTCGTTTCGAAGTTCTGAATTGTTGATTAAAACATTGCGTTTTCTTTCTTTGCCTGGTCATTAGTTTTGACAATGGTCGAAGACTTCCAATGTTGATAACCGGTTTTTTCTTTTGACTGCCTTAATAAATTGACACTTAACATCAGTGCCCAATTTTGATGAATTTTTGGACAAGTAGAAGTAAAATCATTCTATATTAATACACATTATTTAGATTTCCGAATAAGACTGGATTTATACACACTATGCGAGGAAAAAGAAAATTATGTTTCTATATTCTAGGTTTAAGACAACCTGTGGTGAAATACAGCTTTTAGTTGTCACTCAAAACAATCCCGTATGAAAGCTTGGTTCATTCCCTATACATTGTTTTTCGATTCATTTTGATATGAATTATTAATTAAAACATTGCGTTTTCTTTCTTTGACTGTTCTTTAATTTTGACAATAATTACGCTACAATTAACAATTAAACGATAACATAAAGCGCGAACGGTTAAATAAGAAAACAATAAACCAATTTGTTAATATCGTATTGCCCTCTCTGGCTTGGACCATGGCTTCCATTCTCCGAGGCATTCCACGAATTAGCGTTCGAATATTCTACTGGGACATGTTATTCCACTCCTCTATAAGCACATAATGAAGTTTTTGGTAGTAGGTGGTCTTTCGTGACTTCTTACACGTCTACCTAGGTAGTCCCACACGTGCTCAATAGGATTTCCATCCGCGGTGCATGCTGGCCAATTTAATTTCTCCATTCCAACTTCAATTAGGTATTCTATAATACACCTGGCGGAATGTTGTCTTGCATGAGGATGAAGCCTAAGCCCTAAGCCCTTTAGACACTTTAGAGTGTCTAAAGTGTCCAAATGGGACAACGTGGTCAGCTAAAATATCATTTATTTATCTTCGTGCTGTCAATGCTCCATCTTCAACAAAAACCACCTCAACCTCAGTACGACCTTCCATTGATATTCCGGCCCAAACCATTAGCGATCCTCCTCCATGACTTAAGGCGGGAGCTAAAACTACACTTCAGAAATCTTTCACCCGTACGCCTTCAAACGCGCTTCCTACTATCCGGAGAATGCACGCAAAATCGGGATTCATCCGTAAACATAACGTTTTGCCATTGGGCATCAGTCCAATTAAGATGTTGACGAGCAAATGCCAATCTTGCCACCCGGTGACGTCTAAGCAACTTTGGACCACTAGCTGGTCTGCAAGCCTTTAACCCAGCTTCGCGTAACCGGTGACGTACCGTCCACTTACTTACTTCTGTGCCCCGAGCTTCCCGAAGTTGCTTTTTGTTCTGCACTGATGTTAAGTGTCGATTTCTTAAGGCAGTCAAAACAATAAACCTGTTATCAATACCGGAGGTCTTAGTAGAACGACGGTATAGTAGAACGACTGATATTTAATCTTCTCGCGACATACTGATAATTTCGTTCTTCTTCTAAAAGAGCTAAGGCTTTAGCGCAGTCATCATTAATCAAAACCATTTTGAGAATGAATAAAAAATGTTCTCAAACTGACATTATGAAACTAAAACAGCTGTCAAACAATAAATATAGTGACAACAGTACGAAGTTTACAAGGCAATCTTGATTGTTGCATATGTTAAAATTAGAGAACAGGCAAAGAAAGAAAACGTAATGTTTTAATCAAGAATCCATAACTTTCAAACGAATCAAGATATCAAAATGAATCAAAAAACAATTTATAGGGCATTTTGTTTTTCCTCGTATAATGTATATAAATTCAGTTTTATTCGGAAATCGGAACAATGTGTATTAATCTAGGATGATTTTACTTCTACTTGCCCAAAAACATCATCAAAATCGGACCAAAAATGAAAAAATTATTTGATACAGGTAAAAAAATTATACAGTTTTATGTATTTGTTCCACATAAATGGCACACGTTTGCATTAAAAATATTAAACTAACATCAGAAGTCTCTCAAACATTAGTGGCAGTCTCATTCAAAAGCAAAAGTTAGAGGCTTCCAAAATCTTGTGTAATTTTTTCATCCGTATAACATATGTGTAAAAACTTTACAGTTTTCTCTAATATCTCGAATTTTACATTCGAGATATTAGGGCACTGCGAAGAAGCGCCAATAAAAGCAAATCTAGGCGGCAACTAGGTTCATTAATAAATCTAGGTGGTGTAAATGTGAGAAAACTTTCTACTACTTCCCCGTCTGATGCACCAACATATCTAATTACTCAATTGGTCAACATGAGGAATATTTAACGTCGGAGATGGGTATGGATGAAAAACAATGACAGCAAGATTTAGATGTGGTAGTGAGGAAAAGGGAAAGAAGTATTGGATCAATGGCAAACTGGAGGATATGTAACCTGGAGGCTGTAAACTGGAGGATATGTATGGGTGAGGAAGGAAAGTATAGGGAGATAATGAAGAAAAAATTAGAAGAGGTTAGAGGGAAGATAAGAGATTTGGAAAGCTCCAGCAAACTCAAATCTAGATGGCACGGCCCCCTCCCCCTTCTCCTTAAATATAGAGCTAAGGGATTCCAAGTTTTTTTTATGAATATATTATACAAAACTTTGAAAGCCCCATAACTCTTTTTATTTATTGGAGTCGCCATATAGAATTAGAGCTTCTTGAGATTGCTCTGACATTCTAAATGCAAAATTGTGCGATTTACGTGGAACAAATACGCAAAAGTGAAAAATGTTTTCACATATTATGTTATACAGATGAATAAATCATACAAGTGTCTGGAAGTTTTCAACTTTGTTTTTGAGCAGGGTTGCCATCTAGATTGTAGTTTGTAAGGAGCTCCTAACAATAGACTCACATTTCAAATGCAAAAAGGTGAGATTGATATGAAACAAATACATTAACCTTACAAAATTTGTACACATATTCTATATAGATGAGTGTACAATATACAATTTTGGTACCCTATTTTTTTTAGGGGGATGCCGCCCCGATTTGTTTTTGTTGGAGCTTCAATACATTGCTCTAACATACTGAATGCAAAATTGTGCGATTTATGTGGAACAAATATAGATAAATGTAAAATTTCATCACATCTATTTTATAATGAATAAATACAAGTCTTTGAAAGCTCTGCATTTCCTTGTCAATTCATGCTAACGAGCACAGTTTTTGCGTTGAATCATTTTACAAGTACACATCATTTGATGGTAAATTAGAAGAGCGTATGCAATACGTTCTTGCCAATTTGATGCTAGGAGGTACGGTATCGATTCGATACTCCAGTCAATTCGTTCCAAGTACACATCATGCATTCATAATTTAGTCGTCATCATCGCATAACTACATCAGAGTGAATGTTCTAGGTTCTGATGTTCCAGAGTTTAAACCTAAAGAATGTAGTGTGCTCAATCCAAAACAATCAGTTATTAAATATTATAATTTTTTTAAACCTACCGTTCCATGGAATCATCTACGAAGCGCCTTAAACGACCGAGTACAGTACCTGGAACGATATCATCGTGGAATACGATATTCGAGAGGTAAAATATGCTTGTTTCGGACATGGAAAATGATTTAATCGAAAATCATCTTGCTAATGATGAAAATATAAATACTATCTACGTGAAGGGTCATCAGAAAGTTCGATACTTAGAATCGTTGGTGGATTATAAACGTATCGGAAGAAATATTCATATTGTTAATCTGGAAAAGTACACTGACTGCCCGCGACTACTTAAACAAATTTCAGCGCTTGTCTGCATCACGGTGATTCTCGCAAATATGTTTGTGCGCTGGAAAATTTACAAACATTAAACTATTATATTGTTAAGACCGATAGGATGGGGAAAGTTCAAGAAAACTGACATTTGATATCAATTTTTTTTATGTATTAAATTTTTACGTATTGTATTCATTTTTTCAATAAATAATCATTTAAATATTTTTTTTGGGCTTTCATTTCGCAATTCCTTTGTCATATTTCGTAGAACCTCTGAGTACTATATAATAGGTCGTTAATTCAATTTTTTATATCAGTCGTATACATAACTTCGTTAAACAAAGTAGTGCTATTTTTTATTATGTGTTTATTATTAATAAATAATACTATATTTGTAAATAATGAAATGATGATGATGATGATTATAATCGGACATTTGCAATTGAATATTTATCGAGGTATGCTTATTTTGAATGTGAGACATCAAAGTACGCAAAGATCTGGATGAAGATGAAAATTTGCTTTCAAATATTTCAATAAATAGTCGTCGTGTAAATGAGAAGATTTAAACGAAGCGCTTCGACAATATCAAACTTATTTTTACTTGCCGAAAGATGGAGAATTAAATAGCCAAACACTATTATCTTTCGATGTGGAAATAGAAATCTACCGTTTTCATATAATGTATTGAGGAAAAGGGAAAGCAAATGTAAACAATCAGTACTAACATGCGATTTTGTGCTTGTCAATAGAACTCAACTTCCGATAGCATAATACCCATTTCGGCTATGGGTAACAAATTTGGAATTCGTACGCAACACGGCAAATCCAAATATTTTAATTTCCTATAAACGTAGATCATCGCATTCTCTTGAAAAGATGCATAATATCGTACAGTTCGCACATGTTCAGGATCTATGGGTTGTTATGGTGAACATGATCATAGTATATTAGGACATGCATATTCACCACCTGATACTAACACTTCACGTCATATGCTTATTTGGAAATGCATATGAATTCATATCAAGATTGGGATCCTTGGTTATGTACCTATAGCTAATTCATCTAAAGTGAATTTATTGCCAGTGCTTGTGCACGAAATTGGAGATGCAGTTGGAACTGCACAAAGTAAGGAACGTAATTCAATTATGAATCCTGTTTATCAAGCAAAAAATCCAGTATCATTATATAGAGATGATATATCTGCTATTCGAAATCTATATGGTCCGAAACAATTTAATCGAAACAATCCTTCTATAAGAACTATGACGACTACGACTATAGCGAAAAAACCAGTTCAAATAACGACAACAGCAACACGATCATCAATCCAATCAAAACGTGATTTTTTACCAGGAGATGATTTATGCAACATTAAATCACTTAAAACATTTTTAATTGTACGCTATAAGTTACACGTACTTTATTTGAAATATGTTTGGGTCATGGATTTAAATACATTAATATATAGTCCACGAATGAAAATTACAGATTGGTTACCATTTCTTCCTCCAAGTACAAGCAATTTATCAACACCCATCTGTTGATATTATGCTAGTTAGCGATAACTTAATGTACATGATTGAATTTCCTTCGCTTCGACTACATACTTGATGGCCTCAGATGATACCTTACAGTACAAATGCGAATCTTAGCGCAGCAGTAAATACGTATAAAGGTCGAACATATTTATTTTACAAAAATGGATTTTGTGTCGAAATATCAGAATGTTCATTCAAAGTAATAAATCACGGTCAGATATCGACAGAGTGTAATCGATGGAAATGTATACTTTATCTATGAAAATAAACTCAAGACTGCATATTTCGATCTATAATTTTTTGGCTATATTTGTCCAAACGATACTATTTTAAATAAGCTATATAACTTATTAGACGTAATAAAATATTATATGAAAACGCATTTAATTTTTGTAAAAATAAATATGCATAAAAATATTTATTTGAATTTTATATACAACCTACTATACTCAGTTGGTAATCGAGAAAGCAGACTAGTTATGCACGCGTTCTGCGTTTCATTAAACACAGCACGTGATTTGAAATGCTGTTGCTACTTTTGAAACAAATAGCATGAAAAATTAAATCAATTCCAGGTTATAGAAAAATTTACCGCGCTAATTTTTATTTATGAGATTATAATAATTTTAGCACGTTCGTTTCTTACAATTGAGTAAAAAATAAATAATTACTTGTTCATTGAAATACTGTTGGATATATATATATATATATATATATATATATATATATATATATGTTTTGTTGTTATTAATCCGGGTTGTGCCCCGCGTATTGGGCATTTTAT
>WYDF02020683.1:0-13209 GCA_009867245.2 Adranes taylori | reverse complement strand
TTTTATAAATTCTATTTGGTTTTAGCTTGCTTTATGGATTCGTTTAGCGCGCCAAAATTTGTAATAGGGTCCAGACGGGTTTTTCCTGCCTCTCACGTTAGGCGCCAGATGATGTAATATGTTATATATTTGTGTTTGATGGACCATATATATATATTTTCTATAACATAAATGCTCGTGCAATAAAACTCAATTTTTTTATTTGATTGATGGATTTTCAGTTGTGTACATTTGTTAAAGATTTTTTATTGCTTGTTTTATATCATTTATCGATTCTGTTGGAGGCTATACACGATATGCCGATAACAAGTAGAACAGGGAAAATGTAACAGCTCAGTAATCGTACATAGGCGGAAGATTTAGGTCGCGTGCTCTGAAAAGGATTTTCATTCTAGTGAAAGTTCTGCGGACCTCCTCGATTCTAGCCCTAATCTCTATTTTATGATCACTTTGTTCATTCATAACAGCTCCCAGGTATTGAAATACACATATATGTACTTGTTCAACGGGTATATCATTTATATATAAAATAGTTGGTCTTAATTGCTTAAAGAAAGAGACGAGCTTTGTTTTATTGACGTTCACAAAGAGACCGAAACGCTGGCTGTGCCAAGATAAGATCCACAGCTCTCTGTATATCTGTGAGGCTATGATCACGATGTCATCTGAGTAGCGGAGGTTGCTGAGTCTTTTACCGTTCATCTTGCTGTCTATATTGGCGCCCTCAAGGGCTCCTATGAAGATAGGTTCAAAATAAAGGTTGAACAGAAGGGGCGATAGAACGCAACCTTGTCATACACCCTTCCGTATTCTAATTTTTTCAGACGTTGCGCCGCCCATTCTTACTTGTGTTGTTTGGTACCACTAGGGCTCGATAATAATCCGTAGATCGCCAGCGTCTGTGCCTGAGACTCTGAATTTCTGCCATCTTCTGATGCAAACGCAGTAAAACGCTCTTCGATAGTTAAGCGATGCGATAGATAGTTAAGCGATAGAAGCAGGCGTATACATCGACTATCATGATAAATGTCGATGTATACTCAAATTTTTAGATATTTATAAATTTCATTATAAAAGTGCAATATTATGGAAAGAGGAACAGATTCTTTGTGAATCAGGTTCTGGAAGAAACAAAAATGAAATTGGTTTAATTTATATTCATTCTAGAATATAATCAGTTTTTGTTATATTATATGTAGAAAATATAGTACTTATAGGGTTAATCTTTTTATATCTATTCTCAGACCAAATAGGTAATAATTCAAATTTATATAAAGTGTCCGCCTAACAGTCCGTTTTTGTGTTCAATGCTTCGATTCAAGGACCATGAAGGATCTTCGAATCGTTCTTTTTTAATATGGACAATCAACAACAAAAATATTTTTTTCGCATAGAATTTATCCAGTTATATAATAAAAGTTTTATTTAGTATCTCTTCGCACTTGCTTAATCGAGTTTTGAATCCAAGCAAGTCATTTGTGCGTAGAGGAGTCATTTTGTAGATCGGTCTATTAAGTATAAAATAATATGAAAGAATTTATATTTTGAGAATTTTCTTTATTCACCTTAGTACTCTTTTAGTGAAACTATTGCAATCCGTTACGATGCAATTTAAGGGGGGAGGGGCATAAGGAACCATTTTTTATATAAAAAGTTTTTTCTAAATTTTCTTCCTAAAAAAAAATTCAAAGGAAGCTCGAGGTTTCGGTGGAGGTGCGTACGTACGTACGGACGAATATATGTTCAAAAATAGCGCCTGCCCTATTGGACCGATTTGGATGAAATTTGGTAGACGACAGATGCAGACGATGATTCCACCAGAACGGTTATTTTCGTTTTTTTTATAAATCTAATATGGCGGAAATGCGCCATTTTTTGCGCCAAATTCTCTTAAAAATTTATTGCCTACAGAACGGAACGTTGCCGCGTTTTTCAATCTTTTCGATATATCTCAGGAACTTTTCAAAATAGAACATTCGAATAAACTATATTGTATAGGCTACCTAAAGCCCCTTCAATTTATTTTAAACATTTGTTTCTAAAATTAAAATTTAACATATATACAAGCTGTTCATTTTCTGTGGCCATTTTCTCAGAAACTAAACGGGTAAAGTTGATTAAATTTTTGTTGTGTCTAAAATTCCTTTAATACTAAAGGGATATGCAAAGGGACATTTGAAAAATCCCACACATAATCTTGGTAGTAATGTGATTTTGAAGAAAAAGTGTACTGCCCTAAATATCTTGGCTCCTATGAAAGTTGTAAAAATGAAACTTGGGGAACTTATGTAAGGCTAAAGGACCTCAATTTTGGCTCGGTGAATAATTGAAAATATCCATTTTGAGCAATAATTTTTTTTTCAAAAACTTTTTGTAACGTCCTGTATATTTTTGTCACCATGGCAACCGATATTCCACATACATATATGTATACCCGTAATAAATAAACTATTGTTTTTCTAGCGAAATTACTAAGCTAAGCAGAGTTAAAGAAAAAATTATTATGAGTTTTATGAGATCTATAAGACGGTACTTCTGTAGTATAATAAATGTTATCAGTGGCGGGTCCACATTATAGTTTTGGGAGGGGTACAAACGGATCATTTTATTGAGGAACTTATAATATCTTGTATTTTGCGACGAATAAAATTAGCTCAATGCATCAAAAAAGCGACGTTGCCACTTTTAAAGTTTAACAAACTGTTTGTATATTTCCGAAACTATAAAAGACAGGACATTCGAATAAATTGGATTGTATAGACTACTACCTAAAGCTCCTCCGATTTTATTTAAAACATTTTTTTCTAAATTCACAAGGTATACAGGATGTTTTTTGTTTGCGGTCCATTTTCTGGAAAGCTCTTGCTCTAATTTTTTTAAATTCATTATATCGAAATTTTCTCTAATTTTAAGTGATTAAGCGAGTTTAAAATACCCACGATTAAATACCGGAGTAATTTGACCTTAAAAAAATTTAATTACCTTAAATATCTATGTTTTTATGAAAGTTGAAAAAATGAATCTTGGGGAACAGATGTAAGAATATAGGACCTCAATTTTTCTATTGTGAACAATGAGTATATGCAACAGATTTTTAGCAATAAAAAAATTTCAAGTTGCTCAGGACCAATGGATTTATGGGTTATTAAATTTGTGCTAGACAAATTCAAAAGTTTAAGGGAGTCTACCGTGCGAAACATGCCAAATTGTTCTATTATAAGTTTTCCAAAAGTAAGTTAATAGATGCTGCAGGTTGCGGCAAACCAGACAGCGAAGCTGTCCGCGCCGTAGGCAAATACGGACCGGGAAATTCATAAGTTGACAAATTCGTGTATACTCAAATTCAAAACAGTCTGCCATACCAATCGCATACCAGTCTGCCATGTAAGAAATTTTCCAAAAGCGAGTCAAGAACGGGGTTCAAACTAATCAACGGCCGCGGTAATCCGGATAGCAGAGATAAATTCCTTTGTAGCTCCTTTGGCGACTGTAGGTCGCCATAATGTACATAGGTATATTATAACCTAAAAAAAGGACTGTGTGCTTAGAGTATTGGAGTTAGTGTTATTGGAGTTCTAGCAATGAATCAGATTTGATAGGGCATAAAAACGGAATGTGGGAGTCCTTGTGTCATCCACTTGTGTCATCGACCTTGTGTCATCGACGAGTTGAGTGTTTCAGCTGTTGAAGATCAGCAGTGAGCAGCAGTGTTTCAGCAGTACGATGAATGGGTGTATATTTCCTATGTAGATAGGTACTTCAAGCATTATAAACTTCGGCATTAGACCACAAGTTTCCTCAACGATAACAGAACATATTAATTTTTTTTACCCCAGACTCATCAACCACAGACTAATTGGTTGATCAAATAATTAATAAAAGAAACTAACACATATACAAGAATCAAACTTCAATCAAATATATTGTGTAAAAACTCTATATGGCGCAGTTGGCGTGATTAGAAAAAGATGAGTTCTGGGCTTTTATTGGAATGATCTTGAATATGGGAACAATGCCCCTCACTAATATGGAAGACTATTCGTCTACTAAACATAACTCGTCTACAGTTTCGTTCCTTTCTGATATTTTTACAAGATCCAGATTTTATCAAATATTTTGGTTGTTGCACTTCAAGACACACGATCCTAGAAATTTAAGGACACGTATAGAAAAAGCTCGTAATTGTTTGGAATACATAAATGTGAAATTTACTCAATATTTTATACCAATGAAGAATATAAGTGTCGATGAATCTGTAGTGAAATTCAAGCGGAAAATATGTTTTATAACAAACCTTCAAAGTAGGGAATACGAATTTTGTTCTAACTGATTTTGAGACATCATGTGTGTACAACATTTTTCTCTATTATGGGAGTATTACTACAAAGAGTCTAATAAGACCAGATTTGTCTGTGTGCACAAAAATACCTAACCATTTACATAAAAAAAAAATGGAAAAGGTTTCTAATGGACAAGGATACCATATATGTTCATGGACAGGTATTACACAAGCCTGCCGCTTGTTGAGGAACTCATAAAAATGAATGTCATCTAACAGGAGCTATACCAGAAAGATATTCAAATTAGCATCAGAAACCTAATTTTTCCAATAGGCGTTGTGGCCTGGAATGACAAAAGGGTAATAATGATGTTAAGTAATTCCGCTAATGCTATCACGTCAACGATTTCCAGAGTAGGAAGAGGTGGAGTCCAATCGGTAACAGAGAAACCACTTGTGGTACTAAGCTCCACGAAATGTATGGGCGGAATGAACCGTGCAGATCAAACACTTTTCTTCGAAAGTATTTGAAGTGGTGGAGAAAACTTTATTCTGGGGGATGCTGTTATGTTCAATTAAGGCTTACATCATTTACAACTATAAACTTCAAAAATAATGAAAAACCTTTGAGTCACTTGAAATTTGTAAAACAATTGGAGACGTAAAACAACGTAAATCTCGAAGTAACTTCTGGATGGTAAATTGTACGTTTTGGGGAAAGGATGGAAGAAAGGACTTTGTGGTGTGCTCACAGAGGAACAAATATGGGCAAAGACATGAAATATATGAGTATTGTCCTGGAAACCTAGGATTGTTGTTATTTTGCCTAAATAAATTAATTAAGTCATATATCTAATTATTTAAATATCAATACGTTTGTTTTTTAATAGATTTTGTTTAAAATTGACCATTTTTGCTTGAAATTGCAAAAAAAGTAACTGTAGATAATTAAATTGTAATATTTCTCTATTCAGACTTTTCAAATTTGAATGTTTAGATTTAATCAATTGCATGACACATTGATTAATTATATGAAATACTATTAGATTCAGACGATTCACTATACACTATAAAGCTATCATACTCATAATTAAATAGTAATGATTTTTTTTTTATATCATTCCAAACTGTCAGAGAAGCAAAATTCTAATTAATGAATTTGAATTTATTTATATTAGGTACAACCCAAAAACACGACCATCTAATTTTTTTTAAATCATCCAATATACGCCCATCATAGGATACCAATAACAAAAACTAAAATGCCATATGTTGTTCTAAGCTTGTATAATGCGCAAGCTATGAGAATGCTTTTGAAAATACCACAGCAGTAGCTACTTGATTTATAAGAATTTTGTTTAGTAATCTGTATTATCTGTCTAATGCCGTGCTTCTTTTTTACGATCAGATAAACGCAAAAACGCACTTTTATGAGGTTATGCTTATATTGCGTTCCTAATGTTTTCTCAATAACTACACTCCATTTGTACAACGTTAAAATACTGTCCTTATTTATGCATTATTAAATATTCCATTATAACATATTGAAGGTTGTTTCCATGTAGAATAATGAAGATAAAATATCATTAAATTGAATGTAATAGTTATGATAAATTTTATATAGGGATGACAAATAGAAGAATTCTTACAAGATTTAAAGAAAGTTTCATTGAATCGTTGTTATTTTAAATTAAATGTAGTAAAATAAATGAATATTTTCTGCAAATAATAATATTTATAGAAACAGGTTGAGGGTTTAGCCATGGGGTCTGTCTTATATCCGTTGCTGGCAGATATTTTTATGAAATATCTTTCTGTTATTTTAACACCGGGTGTCGTAAAAACAGTTACTCCACTTTACCAGTACTTAGTATATCTAGATACGATAGAACAAACTTAAAAAAAACTGCTATCATCGAGCCAACAAGGTGAAAAAAGACTATTTTTAAGGCTCACACTTCAATGTTTATACAAACAGGGGTTTAAGATACAAAAAAAGTATCTCTGGGTTACATTGGACTCCAACTTAACATTTCTGCAACACATAAAAGAGGCAGCCGATAAAGCCAGCAAGAAAACTGTACAAATCGGAAGGCTCATGCTAAGAGTAGGCACGCAACAAAGAGTGACAAAAGAAATTTCCTACTAGGGGCATTGGAAGCTGTTATTTTATACGTAGCCCCGATATGGTCAAATGCACCAATGCAGGCAAACTCATGACAAATCCAAACGAAGACCCAAAGAAAAGGATTGCTAGTCATAACATCGGTACACAGGCCAGTGTCAAATAATGCTCTGCAGTATTGGCGAACACACCACCACTCCACCTCAAAGAAAGAGAGAGAAAATGGGTGTACGCCAATATAAATGAGGCTAAAGAAAGAGAAAGACATAAAAGAGACGCTAGAGATCATTTACTTGAAGAGTGGGAAGTCTCAAACAAAGGCATCTGTACAAAAAGCTAATCCCGGAAATTAAGTCGTGAATTATGCGAACACACGGAACAATCCACTTTAAGCTTGCTCAAACGCCAGTGGGACACGGATGCTTTACTCAATACTTGAAGGGGATTGGAAAAATAAACTCAGACACTTTTGAACAATGCAATGAAGATATCGACAACGCGGAGCACTGTTTCTTTTGCCCAGAGCATGGAATAGGGAGAAGAGAATTACAAAGAAAAATAGGTGACTGGAAAGACGTGACGTGTACGTTATAAGTATAATGTCAAAGAAGGAAACATTTGAAAAAGAAATAGGAAAGTAAAAGGTACCCACAGACAGGATATGTGCGCACGCGAGTGTGTATGTTTGTAACACGAAAGCAACATCCAAATAAAACTGAGATAGTAAGATACATGGAACAATCAATTATCGGAATGTCTTAAAATTGTAAGACATGTAGCCACAGGGCTTCAGGAAACGCACTAGATAAGGAAATGCTTACTCGGATACCAGAAAAAGCGTGGAGAGCCATGGGAGTGGAGTTTAGTCGGTAGGAGTGCGGAACTATCACGTCGTACGGACTGTGTGCTGTCTCCACGTAAGAATCTCCACCTCCTACGTAAAAAAAAACAAAAAAGGTTGAGGTTTGGCCATGAGGTTTTGCTTATCTTCGTTGCTGGCAGAAATTTTTATACAAAATCTTGAAGAATTAATTTTTTATTCTAACCACAAAATTAGTTTCTTTTAAGATATGCCGATGATATACTTTGTGTTATTGAAGGTAGTCAGATTGATGTTTTGGCCACTAAAGATTCTTCTAAAGATTTTAATTCTTTTAACACGAATTTACAGTTCATGCATGAAGGTCCGATTAATAATTATGGTTCCTTTGTTAGACGTTGAATTGTATCATGATATTGATTAAGTTCAAAATTTACTTTTACTGATAACGTAGTATCATATTATTCGAATCATCCAAACTCTCATAAATTTGCCCGTTCCACTCTGCATTCATCTGATTCAAGACAAGTACTTAATTTTTACTTTCTTACTTACCTGAGTGATTTTCAATAATTAAAGATCTTAATATAAATATTAGCGTCAATAACATAAATATATTTGTTTCCATGAAGAATAATAAAGAATACCTTTCAATTGAATCAATACTTGTGACAAATTTTATATAAGGATGACTAATAGAATATTTCTCACAAGATTTAAAGAACATTTGATAGAATAGTTTTGAGAAATCAAATTTTGGGTAATATTAATTTGACATGATTAAAGATGCTAAAATATTACATTCCAGTCATAAAAAAAAACCTAATTCAATATCTTATCAGATAATTCAATAACAGGTTCCTATTATGAAGAACACCGATTCTAATAAACATAAATTTTAACAGCGTGGATTTGATTACAAATGTTTTTTGTTCTAAACTTATGTTATTATTGTTCTAATAAAGCCTTGTTTGATGGATTGCATTTGTTGTGTAATCACTAATTAACAATTTTGTATGACATACGTTACTTTACTTATTTGTATAAAATTAGAATATAAAGTTTCTAATATTTTAAAACATCAGCCATTATAGTTTCATCTCTTGTGAAAACGAAACCACGCCTAAAAATTAAAAGCATTTATATAATAAACATGTAAAAGTTTTCTCTTACCTATAATATATTTTTTGAGAACGCTGATTTAATTCTTGTTTATTTTGAATCTATTTTAAAGTAATATTTCATTGCCATCATCCTTCGTTTCATAAGAGTAGCAATATTTGAATTGTATAATAAAAAAGACATTTCTTTTAGTTTAATATTTTAATTAAGATTGTTTGACGACTCCTCTGTTAACGTTTTCTTGAAGACTGATGATGGGCCATTTGTGGACCTCGAAACGCGCTAACTGTTTGTTTACAAGAATAAACTTTTATTTTGGTTTTATTTAATCAAATAATAATAAACATTCTTACCTTCCCAGTTTATTGTTGACGAAATGAAATCTTCTAGCTATTTTAGTGTCAATTGATTCTACATCAAATCGATGAGTTAAGTGTTGTAGTTAGATACATAAAATATGGACAACCTATTGAACGGTTTTTGACTCGAATTGGAAAGTCATACTGGTGAGTAAATGGTGAGTAAATGCATAATTATTGCGGCTTTTTTAAAACAAATTTTATTCAACAAAAAAAAAATTACATTTATTAAAAATATATTTAAATGATAATTCAAACATATCTTTAAATGAAGCTTGTCAATCGCTCTATTCCACGGGTTAACAAGTTGCTGTACTTAGAGGCAATCGTCTGTTGAAGCCCACCAAGTCATCGAAGCCATCTTAAACTTTATTTGCGAGCCAATTTTTTAGTGATCGCTTGACGTGATAGTCTGCAGTTGCTTCTATGGAAGAATATGACGGATGAGGAAGCAGTTCCCATCCCTTATTGGCGATACATTTCACGACACGCTTCTCAGCATGATGACGCACATTATCTTGATGGAAGATGATATGGATATTTTTGCGCAGTCTTTTCCAGGTAGATAGACGTACCAGTTGATATTTAATTACCGTTTGTTATTTTTGTCTGAAATCCGCCACTGTTGATGCTGATCGTCGTCATTCCACCAATAACAAATCCCGTTTGGTGATTTCGTTTCTGTCTCACCAAACACACCACATTGCCTTCTTATAATGGACGCCTTAGGGTTAATAACCTGATGAAACGCGAACCTGCTTTATTTTGACATTTTTGAAGAGAAGCTACGATACATCCCCGGTGATGAGAGATTCTTCAGGAACAGAGTTTGCTCGGTTCGTTGCTGACACTTTTGGCTTTGTTATTGTCGGAGAGTTCTTGGGGGATGCATCCAGCCAAACTCCATATTTTTCCTAGCTTTTTGAGATAACGAACGATAGTGGAATGGGCCACATTGAGTCTGCCAAACGTGCCCAGTCGTCAAAATTTCACGGTCGACCTCTTCCTTCTTCATCTGGGAGATTTGTGTCGCCTTATTTGAACTTCTTCAACCGTCTTTAAACTTGGTTTTTGCTAATTGTTTCTTCGTTGAGATCGCGAAATGACTATTGCATTCCAGCTTTTCTCGAAGGGTCTAGCTTTTCTCAGAGTCGATGCGCATCTTATTATTAATCGATATCACATGATTACAAATATTTTACATTTGCAAGCTATGTGTGTACAATTTTGGATTATTGCACGAATGACGGAAAAGTGTTATTCTGTAACCTATATCCAATGTTTGCACAGCCTCGAAGAAGATAAAGTCGCTTTGCTAAATATCAGTATTAAGGGCCAAAGAGCCGACTTTTGTAGACTTTTAAGAGTGCAGGTAGTCGTCAAAAACGATCTAAGAGTTTTCTAAGCGATTTAACAGCATGCCCTTAGGCAATTCATTGTCTAAATCTCATGATTTTTAAAGGCACCAATAGATTTTATTATTGAACAATGTTGCCATGATTATTGTAAAAGTTCCTTGGATCAACTGTTTCTTTTATACACATTGACATCCTGTTTAGTAACGCTCCGCTTAATAAGATAGTCTATTTGAAAAACATTAACATTTTTATTCAGATTCAGGTTCTATTATTACGCTATTAACCATGCAGCGATCAGAACAGAAGGACTTGATGGTCGCGACCTTGAGTTTTAGACCGTGGCAATGAAATTCCATCACTTAACTGCATACAACACGCACCACATCAGTAGAAGATGTGTGAAGCACTGTTTTCAATAGCAAATAGATGTTTTTTTAAGGCCACGACCATCGGGTTGTCCTGCTCTGAACACTTCGTCTATTAACCCGACTGACCTTGAAAGAAATCGAACAAAAATGGTTGAAATTGATAAAAAAAATTCAGAAATTTAATGCATTATCTATCATCATCTTTATTTGGATTTCAAGATTTAAATATGTCTACCGACATTTTATTTCCATGTCAACTACGTCACACATCATGTTTTAACATGGCTCTAGAGTTGAGCGTTTAGGACGTAAATAAAGACTGTTTAAATGTGCCTTCTTACATGACGTGTCGTCAAAAGCGCTAAAGTTTATAACATGGCTAAGAATTAGGCTGTATGTAGTATAAATATCTATTTCAAAGTGAAGCATTGGCAACATAGAATCGCTTTTCATATTTTTAACAACCTTTATGCTCTATCTTTCAAGTGGTTGGTTTTAGAAGGTACTTGAAGCAAGCAAACGAAGCTCTTTAGGGTGACACTATTACACTACCACTACACATCCAGGCCAAACAAAATTCCATTGCTTTTAATGGCATTCAAGTTACATCCACCCATAGATGAGTATGTTATATACATTGGCATCTGTTGTTTAGTCTAGCTACGATTTTAATACAATATATATAGTTTGTCCAATAGGTTTTTTACGGGTTTTTTTTGCGAATTTACTGCTTTCACACGAATTCATGAGTAGTTTATTATTTAACTAAATAAAATCACAGAACTTCTAACATTAAAATATAAAACGTTTATTGATGTTAACAAATACAAAAAGTAACGCGTTTCGAGGTGCTAAATTGCCTCATCATCAGACTACAAGTAATTCTTAAACAAGAATGTTTTTTTTAAATTGTTACAAAGAATGTTCTTTTATTGTTTCTCATAACTTTTATATAAAACAGCTATAAAGAAATCAATAAAAGGTAAAGTTATGTAAATGGGAATTTGGATGTAAATAATTTTTATATCTAACCATTAGTTATTGGCAAAAATTGAAATATAAAAATTAATTCAGTAAATAAATCAAAAAAGCCAAAAATAATAGTTTTTCATTTGAAGAATTTATTTTGAAATTTAGGTTATAACACATAAAGTGATAAATCTTACCTTAAATTGAATCCAAATAAACAAAATGAAATTTAATTCTCAAAATTTATATGTATTTTGTTAGCAAGAATAAATTACATCTTTAATAAATTAAATCTTTTGAAAAAGAAATTATATAAGTAAAATTATCATAAGGTTGATAAATAAGACAAATTTATTGTTTTTTAGAATATATGTTTTTAATAATGTGAACCTGCGCAAGAGACTGAGTTAAATTTTCTTAAGACTAATTTGTATTATCTTAGCATTCGTACTTTCATGATTAAAATTAAAACATGTTCTGCAAAATTTTATTTCTGAGAGTGATTTAATCTTATAGCACCCAAATGTTCTTTGAATCTTGTGTGGAATCTTCTAGTAGTCATCCGTATAAAAAAATTATCACAGGTATCACACTCCAAAGAATAAATACCTGTTTGAAAATTTAAAGGTATTTTATCTTTGTTCTTAATAGAATTAAAAAATATATTTGTTATTGAAAGTAATATTTATATTAAACTTCTTACATGAATCAGGTAAGATTGCTAAAATTATTCAAATAAGAAACTTGGCTTGATTCAGATTTTATTAAGTGTATAGATTTCTTTTCTTGTTTAGGTAAACATATTTTTAACTTTATTTGCTTTAAACCATTTAACATCGCCTAACCTCTAATTATGTTAACTTCTTCGATAAAACCAACATTGGAATATTTAATAATCTATGAATAAGTTGGGTGATTCAAATTATATGGGATTAGGTTGCCAGTCAAAGTGTTTTATCTATAAATTTGGAACCTAATGTTACCCACATTCAGCCAACAGCAGGGAAAGGCAAGAACTCATGGGCCTCAAATATAAAATAATATTAAAAGAAAAGATATTTTGTTTCAAACTAATTTTAAATTGGACAGAAATTCTGCTTCTTTATCAGATATACCTGAAGAAACCAAAAGTTGATTAGCCATGGGTAAAACTCCTGCAGTTGGAATCGATGGTCCGATGGAAAAAGATATTTAACATCAAGAGAGAAAATAAAATGGCTCTTAGTTATATGACACGACTGAAGTTCAGTAGTTAACTCTAAAGAGTTTTTAACAGATTTATGATTATAAAACTTCAAAATATTTCTGAGCTTATTATTCAACCATTTAAAAATGTCATATGTTAGAGATTTCACATAACTTACAATGGGTCTCATAGGGATATGAAGATTATTAATGTCTAGGTTTTTAAGAATAATATTTAATTATTGTGTTTGAGTAATCCATAATAAGGGATTTAAGTTAAATTATATATCTTTTTATTTACTTACTTTTTCTTTATTTCTATTACGTTCGGTTTTGCGTATTATCTAGGCATCATCAGATACTTACAACGCTATAAAAAGAAGTAAATCTAATAGAAATTATAGTAGTATAATTATTATTCTATTATATACATTTCTTTTTGTAGTATTGTAATTATCTTTGTCTAATTAATAGGCGCCACCGGTCATAATAGAAATAAAGAAAAAATAAGGAAGTACAAACATATTATATCTGATTTGAATAACATTTAAGTTATTCAAATCTGTAATACATTCCAAAATGTAATACATTTGGTCTTATAACTTTGGTAGCGTCTCTCCCCCC